>JAQQAE010003579.1:0-19990 GCA_029823295.1 Pseudamia nigra | reverse complement strand
TGCATTCCGTTTCAGATAATTGACATAAGTTCCTTTTCAAATAATAATAATGAATAAATGTGCAGGTAGGGGTGTGTCATACATACTTTATATGGGAGTTTGTCATGGGTCCAGAACGGATTAATTGGTTTTACATGTATTCGCATCGGATAACAACTGATTCGGATACAGGCCGTGACGCTGGAACGGATTACAGTCAGTATCCGAGGCACCACTGTATTAATATTAATTCTGGGACCCACGAAAACTCCCATATAAAGTATATATTACACACCCGTATGCGCACATTTAGTCATTATTATTATTATAATACAGTATGAAAAGGAAATTATGTTAATTATATGAAAAGGAATGCATGAAATTAGTTCTAAAAATGATTTAGAATGTCTTCTTACCTTGATTTATGACAGGGCTGTTGCTGTGTGTGTCAGCTGACTGCGTCACGTGCCCGGCCTAGGTGTCCGGGAATGGAATCATAGCAATCGTATGCTAACTGAGAGGGTAAACTCGCAACAATTGAGGATTCGTCTGGGATCTTAGAACCGAGAGTGAATGACCTTAACTTCTGGGATGTTCGACTGGGACATGAAACGTAGTGTTAGCAAGTGTTTTGTGTGCGTCAGTGTGTGAAAATAATACGTTGTTTGTTTCGAGTCGGCCAGGCTAACAGCTGTGTGTACAGCCGGCAGCTCTGCTGCAGTTGGCAGCTGATGGCTGTACACATCCGACCAGGACATGAAAGGTAGTGCTAGCAAGTGTTTTGTGTGTTTCGGAGTGTGAAAATAATACGTTGTTTATTTCAAGTCGGCCTGGCGTTAGCCGAGCCAACTAGCTGTTAAGCTAGTTAGCTCAATGTTAGCGAAGCAAGGCAGTGTGAGTTGGCGTAGTGGCTAAGCTAACCAGTTAGCTTAGACTGTGTTACTTTTTGGGCTTTGTATTACTGTGTATGTTGGTAAAGTGTGTGCCGGCAGGTTGTGTGAAAATTAGTTGTGCACTGTTCGAGTTGACATAGCGTGTGTGTTTTCGGTCTGAGGTCCGGGTAGGCTGTGTTTACCAATGTTGTCTGAGGCTACTGTATTGTTGTTAGCACGTTGCTAGCTGCTGGTATTAGCTCATGCTGTGGACCGTAGTTTGGGTACACGTGCCCGTAATTGAGCTGATTTTGTGTTATTGCTGCTGGAGTAACTCTGGTTTAGCATTGTGTGATGCATGCATCTCGTGGGTTGCTTGCATTTTGTAGGCTTCTGTTTACCAATGTCTGAGGCTACTGTATTGTTGTTAGCATGTTGCTAACAGCTGGTAGCTACTTATATTAGCTAGCTAGCTACTAGTTTGCGTATCACTTCCGGGAACATCACAGTCACTTCCAGGTGGGCCAGAGTTCATTTCCTGATCTATCTGTATCATACCGTGATGTTTTATGCGGATACCGGGGCACATTTTTGGCCAAAATTTTTTCGGACAGCAAATATTTCATAGAGGGAAGTGTTCGTACAGTGAGATACCACTGTGCTTAAATCAAAATCAGCATCTGGTAATATCTTCCTTCATTTTTGGTCAGTTTGCATATTTGTTTTGTATGTAAACAAATCAAATTAAAAGCATAATATTGACCACAATACTAACACTATGATTTAGCATAGCATGACTTTTGCAACAACAAAATATGAAAATATTACTTCTTTCCTCATTCTAGTACATGTTGTGTGTTGTAATGGGAGTGTGACATAATGCAAGAGATGACTTACTGATGTTTTTCTTGAAGTTTTTGTTTCCGTTGCTCAGAGTGAAAGACATGCACAGAGTTGCTGTAATGCTGTGAAAAACAGATGGAGGTCAGTAAAATACTCTAATTACATTAAATGAACATTCTAAATCCAATTCCAAAAAAGTTGGGATGCTGTGTAAAATATTAATGAAAACAGAATGCAATTATTTACAAATCTCATAAACCCATATTTTATTCCCAATAGAACATAAACAACATATCTTCTCTTCTGGCTTTCAGAGAATGCGGACACTTTTCCTCTCACTCCCACCATACTGATCCTGCTTGCTGTGTCCTGTCTGTGCGTTTGCTTCGAGCTCTGACTGCATCTCAGACTAAAACCCAAAAGCATCATGGAATTGATCAGCTGGACCTTAAATGCAATTGACACGCTGTTTTCGAAGAGGAAAATGGGCCTGGGAGAACCCAAATATCCTCAGGGGATGGCGGCTGGATACGTAAGGGACCCATGGGACACCTGGAGAAAGGTTTTGATTGAGGATGTTGAGGACATTTATCTATTCGGAACTATGATAACAGGATTTCTGCTGATTGGATTGGGTGTTTTCCTGGTGTATCGATCAATAAAGAAGATGGACAAAGATGGACAAAGCTGTTCAAAAAGTGAGCCCGCAAAGCTTTGTCTCCATATTGAGCTGGGAAGAGCACTGGCAGCACAACATGGAACAATTTCTGAGTTAAATCAGAAAATGGTTAACATCGCTGGGGGCTCTTCATGGACAGAATTTGAGGTCTGGAAATAAAAATATATAATTGGAGTAATGAGGAGTCTCAATTCTTTTCTGCCTCTGAAAGTAGGACTGTCTTATCTTTGTTTTGGCTTTCTGGCTTCCTGGATGACCTTGCAGCTGCAAAATCCCCTGTGGAGGAGATACGGCCCGAAAATGGAGTCCCCGCTTTACCCTCCCACCCTGCTTAACACTATACCCTCTGATTTTGAGGTCAAAGTGAACTTCTCATGGACGTGTCACCATGGCAACTACCATGAGACTGTTACATCTTGGACATGCGAGGGGGAGGACCTCTGACTTCCTTATCAGGACTGATAAGACCACATATGCATCCATGCTGTCATTATTACACTCACTACATGACCAAGGCTGTCTGAAAATTTTGCTTTGTTAATGAATGTTTGTGTTGCAACTTGTCTGCTAATTGTCCTGAGAGGATATTTTTCAATGTGACATAATTATGCTCCTTTAGGAGCCTATCTCTGGTAACTGTGTTTTTTACTTGACTATGCTGATGTTCCTACAAATTCAGTTTGCTGCCGTTTGTGAATTTCCCTTTATGGGATCAATAAAGTATCTATCTATCTATGCATCTATCTATCTATCAATCTATCTATCTATGCATCTGTCTATCTATCTACGTATCTAACATATCAGATGTTGAAACTGAGATATTTTACCATTTCATAGAAAATATTACGTCCGTTTGAATTTGATGGCAGCAATACATCTCAAAAAATTTGGAGCAAGGGCAACAAATGACTGGAAAAGTAATTGAAACAAATCAAAAACAACTGGATGACCATTTCACAACTACCGGTAATTATGTTAACTGATAACAGGTCAGCAAAATCACTGTGTATGAAAGAAGCATTTTAGAGAGACACAGCAGAGGTTCATCAATCAATTCAGTTCAATTTACTTTATCGTCCCCGTGGGGAAATTTGTTTTGGGCTCTGCCCATCAGCAGCTTACATGAGACATGAAATATTACAGCATACACATAAATAAACACTTGCAAACATATTCATACCTTTTATATATTGCACTGGGGTGAAATCAAATCAGATAAAATCAAATCAAATAAAATCAGGTAAAATCAAATCAAATAAAACCAAATAAAAACAGATGAAATGAAATAATGAGTAGAATCAAGTAAAACTTGATAAACAGATTATGCACAAACCGTATTGCCTACATTACATGTTAATGATGAGGATTTTAACTGACAGAGTCACAAATGAGTGTTTGTAACGACCTGCAGCTAGGGCCTGAAAAAGCCTGCAGTTAGGGACTGAAATCTTCAACTAGAAGGTCACAGCTGGAACTCTGAGTGCAGGAAGTGAGTTGGATCAGACACTATGTTTCTTGCTTGTCTGATAACACACTGTTCATACATTGTCTGAAGGGACAAATAGTCCTCAACTCCCATAATTTTCATGGCTGTTTGCACAGTGCGGGAGATCTGTGATTTTAACTGCATCATCAGATTACCAAACCAAGCTGAAATGCCATATCTGATAATATTTTCTAACTCTGCATGGTAAAACGATAGCATGAATTTTTGCTCGACTCCATACACTGTAAATCTCCACAGGAAATACATTTGTTCTTGATGTCTGGAACACAAGCAGTCAACATAAGGTTTCCAGCGCAGTGTATTATCAATACATACACCAAGATACTTACTGTATATGAGGAGGCCTGAGTGATGGGCATGTTTTTAATAATTACCGGTGTAGGGTCAACTACTGCCTCAGGGTCAAATATTATTTCCTCTGTCTTTTTCACATTCAGCACAAGAGAGTTACTGTCACACCACTGTACAAATAATCTGTGATAAAATTGTGGAACAATTTCAGAAAAGTGTTCTTCAAATTGTGAAGACTTTGAAGATCCAACCATCTTCAGTGTATAATATCATCAAAAGATTCAGAGAATCAGGAGGAAAGTCAAAGGTCAAAAGTGAAAGCTCATAATCTTTGGGCCCTCAGGCAGCACTGCATTAAAAACACACATGCATCTACTGGAAATCATTGCATAGGCTCAGGAACACTTCCAGAAATCACAGTCGCACTGTGCAATCCACATATGCAAGTTAAAGCTGTTTTATACAAATAAGCCATATGCACATAATCCAGAAATGCCACTGTCTTCTCTGGGCCAAAGCTCATTTAAAATGCTCTGAAGCAAAATGGAAAACTGTTCTGAGGTCAGATGAGGATAGGGACCATCCAGCTTATTATAAGTGAACAGTTTAAAAGGGGTTGCATTAGAGCTGATGATGTGGGCAGACTCCACATCTGGAAAGGAACTATCGTTGCTGAAACGTACACAGAAAGCAATGTATGCTCCGATCCAGACATCTTTGTCAGGGAAAACCTAACATATTTCAGCAAGACAATTCAAAAATCACAAACTGTATCCATCACAACAGCATGGCTTCACAGGAGAAGAGTCTAGGTGCTGAACTGTCCTGCCTGCAGTCCAGACATTTGACCAGTAGAAAACACTGTTGAATCCTGCATCAGACAAGAATGGGACAAGAATGGGACAAGAATAGGACCTCTCCTAAAACTCCAGGAACTGGTCTCCTCATTTCCCAGACATTTACAGGTTGTTGTTGAAAGAAGAGTGGATGCTACGCAATGGTATACGGCTTTTTTGAGATGTGTTGCTGCCATCAAATTCAAAAGGATCTAATATTTTCCATGAAATGGTAAAATGTCTCAGTTTCAGCATCTGATATGTTGCCTTTGTTTTATTGGAAATAAACTACAGGTTTATGAGATTTACAAATCACTGCATTGTTTTTATTTACATTTTCACAGCAACCCAACTTTTTTTACATTTAGAGTTGTACTAAGGAAATCAATTACCATGGTGTGGATGAAGGACACTGATTTGGGTCCACAATCTTTGGTTCCACATTCAAGTCTTTAGTTAAGTGGATGACGGGTCGAGCTCTGAAAACAAAAACATGGTGAGAGGTGTGATCTGTTTCTATACGGTGAATATTTACTGTTCACCTATGAGACAAGGATCTGCTATTACACAAAATTAGCATATTTGTACTGTTAACGGGTGAACATTTTGCATAGTCTTGTTGTCCATATAGACTTGTATCAACTTTCTGTTAATGAAATGTTTGAAAGGTTTTTCTATATTTTAACATACAAGACTTTCCCAAATAAATGTGCCAGATCTTTACCCAAAACATAATATTTCTGTTCACAATTTCATTCCTACCTGAGCAGGGCAATACGGTCATTGAGAGAGCCAATTAAGATGTCAGGATAAGAGTTTTCATCTATGTCCATCCCTCCATTGATGGAGTAACCAAAGGTCTGAATTCCTCCAGTTCCTACTGATTTACCCTCAATCACCTGCAGAGGGTGACAGTGACACATATGAGGTCAACTCCAAGATTGAAGCCTTCCCAGAAACTTGGATCAGCATCCATCAAGGTTCAGAACACAGTGAGTAGGTCCTGGTGAAAACATTCTAGAAAACTGAGAATTATAGGTGTGGTGTATACATTTTTTTTAAGTTAAGAGTATAGCCTAAAAAAGTAATTCATGAAAGTGAAAATCTGTGAAGTAAGGAGCACTTGAAGAGGCTTAAGAGTTTCTTGAACCAAGGAGAAATTTAAGGAAATATACAGAACTATTACAGTTAATTGAAACAGACACTTATACAAAAACTGTGAAAACACAATATGTGTTACCTGAAATTTGACATTAGACATTCTTTTCACAATACAGACACATTTATAAATTATTTAGGTCATTCATTCTGCCTTTTTCGATGTCTACAAATAAAGGTTTTGACTGACATACTTAAGTAAATAATAAAAGCAATTAAAAACTCAAATTAGTCAAAAACTGGTAAAACAAAAAATACCGAAAAGATTCAATGACAGAAAATGAACATTTTTGACAGTCTGTACTTTCACACACTTTGTAGCTATTATTAACAGTAATGCTTGGTCTGGGGAGGCTCAGGTGACAAGAAAAGTAAGAAAAAAGATAACAGCAGCCTATTAATATCTGTCCCTGATCTGTGTTATGATGTAATTTCTCAGTGACTCCAATCACTGTTCTTGTCAAAAATACAGCAATGACCTTTTTAACCTCTGGCAGTTCAGGATTTACTTTTGTACCATTTCAAGCTATTTGCTAAACTTGAACTGCTTGAATTTCAACAGAAAAATGAAAAAAATTGGGGTGTTCTAAAACTTTTTACCTACAGCGCATATCTTCACTTTCCATAGTCTAGGTACTGTACTTCATGAGTGTTTAGAACAGATCTAGTTTCGCTGATCTTAACATAAAACTGTATTGAAAAGGCCAGCAAACAGTACTTGCAACTCAATGAAGCAGGCATACATGAGCCCTTGTCATGTTTATTGGTCTAAAGAACGCAAGCGCCAACAGACAGTCTTCATCCCTGGAAATTGTCTCCACTGAGAGACATTTAAAGCTAAAAAGAGACAAGGAGGACTTTTTTGGTAGGTATGATCAAACAATCTAACCTTTCCAAACCTGTGACATACATAGCAATGGGGTTCACTCTGCCATCCTCACTAAGATAAACATGTTGGTCTAGTTCACAGGTGTCAAGCTCGTGCCATGAAGGGCCGAGGAGGGCCATGGAGGGCCGAGACCCTGATTCACTGATTAGCTCCTCTCAATTTGAAGGAGTGCTGATCAGTGAAATCACCTGCTCTAGTGACGGGTTGGAGAGAAAACCTGCAGGGTCTCAGCCCTCCATGGCACGAGTTTGACACCTGTGGCCTAGTTCATGCTAAGAGTCATTCTCATAAATCATTCTTAATCTAAGATTCCTTCAATAGCTTTCTGAGAGTATTCTGAGGATGTTTAGGCATAGGGCCCCTGAATGTATCCATCACATATGGAGTTACCTGGCTCTCCTTCTCTGAGATTCCTTGTTTACTTCCCATCCATATGTAGACCTTTCCTGTCTCATGGAATGGGGCCCCCACAGCAAAGTCTGCAAACAGCAACACAGGCAATATCTCAGTGTAGTAATTTACTTGGTCCTCTAGGTGGCAGCACAACAACACAAAATGACACGTACAGCAACAGCATTTTTATTTTACCCCTTACACATATCATCACAATGAAACACAATCCATTCTAATTCCCCACTGATGTAATTGTTTGGCTGTGGTGCATTTAAAACAATAAGCCAGTCTTCATGGTGTTGTTGTACAGCACTTTGGTCAGCCGTGTTGTTGTTTTTAAAGCACTCTATAAATAATGATAATATGGTATGGTATGGTATGGTATGGCATGGTATGGTATGGTACGGTACAGTACAGTATGGTATGGTATGGTGTGGTACGGTATGGTACAGCATGGTACAGTGTGGTGTGGTATGGTAAGGTATGGTACAGTGTGGTGTGGTATTGTACGGTATGGTACAGTGTGGTGTGGTATGGTATGGTACAGTATGGTACGGTATGGTACAGTGTGGTGTGGTATGGTATGCTGTGGTATGGTACAGTATGGTATGGGATGGTGTGGTACCTTATGGTGCTGTATGGTACAGTGTGGTGTGGTACGGTATGGTACAGTACGGTACGGTATTGTGCGGTGTGGTATGGTACTGTACCATACCATATGGTACAGTATGGTATGGTACAGTACGGTATGGTACAGTGTGGTGTGGTATGGTATGGTACAGTATGGTACTGTATGGTACAGTATGGCATGGTACATTGTGGTGTGGTATGGTATGGTATGGTACAGTATGGTATAGTACGGTGTGGTGTGGTATGGTACTATACCATATCATGTGGTACAGTATGGTATGATACAGTATGGTATGGTACACTGTGGTGTAGTATGGCATGGTGCGGTATGGTATGGTACGGTATGGTACAGTACAGTACGGTGTGGTACAGTGTGGTGTAGTATGGCATGGTGTGGTATGTATGGTACTGTATGGTATGGAACATTGTGGTGTGGTATGGTATGGTACTGCATGGTATGGTACATTATGGTGTGGTGTGGTATGGTACTGTATGGCATGGTACGGTGTGGTGTGGTATGGTGTGGTACGGTACGGTATGGTACGTTATAGTATGGTACGGTATGGTATGGTAAATTGTGGTGTGGTATGGTATGGTATGGTACTGCATTGTATGGTACGGTATGGTACAGTATGGTATGGTACATCATGGTACGGTGTGGTGTGGTATGGTACGTTATGGTATGATATGGTATGGTATGGTATGGTATAGTACCGTATGGTACATTGTGGTGTGGTACATTATGGTACGGTATGGTCCGTTATGGTATAGTATGGTGTGGGGAGGGTTAGGGTTAACAGGACAATGTGTTTCTGCTTTAAACAGGGTGATGGAGTAAGCATCACAGCAGCTATAGAACCAGATTAGGGGTGACATGGTGGTGCAGTGGGTAGCCTCACAGCTAGAAGGTCCTGGGTTCAATCCCAACACCAGGTGGTGGGGCCTTTCTGTGGAGTTTGCATGTTCTCCCCATGTCTGCATGGGTTCTCTCCAGGTACTCTGGCTTCCTCCCACAACCAAAAACATGTACTAAGTTAATTGGTTACTCTAAATTGTCCATAGTTGTGAATGCAAATGATTGTCTGTCTGTATAGTCATGAGGTCTCAGCCTCAAGTTGTGAAGCACCTAGAGATAATCAGTGATTATGATTGGCACCATACAAATTGAATTGAGACTCTGAAAATGGACTGTTTGTATTTTAGTGAATGTTGCATAATGAACATTTAGACTTTTTGCTATCTGCTGATACGTGATGATGTGAACATACAGTAGATTAAATGTTTCTTAAGTAATGAATGCTCCTTGTTCAATCTGCACTGGCATGAAGCAGTCATTTGTATATTTTGTTGAAGTGTATTCTAATGAAAATGTGTAAAAAAAAATTCTGGGTGCTCTAATCAGGTAACATTGCAAAGCTGTTGCAGTAGCAGCATACAGTAGCTGTACTCAAAAGGTCTTCTTCCACTTTACTTGCTCAAACATTTCCTCTGTGCCTTGCCACTGCATATAACTCAAATGATGTATTCACCTTGGAATCCATCTTGGTTGATATCACCAATTGCCGCCACTGCAAAGCCAAAACCAGAGTCTGGTGGACCTGTCAATATTCTGGTGGCAGTTTTCTGGAAAGATCCATTTTCATTCATGAAGACGTACACTGCTCCACCTTGGTCCTTCATACGGTCAAAGTAAAACGGGGCTCCTACAATCAGGTCATTCCAGCTGAAAAGAGCAGAGATTACACTCATGAAACCAAGCAAAAGAATGTCACATCACCTGCCATTTCCTGAAATTTAAACATCCTCCGTTTCTGTGTCAAACATGAACAGCACATTAAATTTCTTCATGCATTAAGAGCCACATCATATTGTTTTAAAGTCATGTTAAACACCATATGTGTTGACAATGACTTTGTCAGAAATGACCATGTTTCTCTTGTCTCTTCCAAACAGGCTGTTTCTGTGTCAAGCAGTTTAAATGTAAATGAATGACTCACAATCATTGACCTCAGCTGTAAATTATTTTTGTTTTCTCAAAATAATTCTGTTGTTGTTTTCAAATAAAAATAACTTACAGTTTATGATTGAAACTAGCATGCTTTGAAAAGCTCAGTTAAAAGTCTGTCAACAATAACTGAGGGGAGTTAAAATAAGAATGATTGTGTGTTCCTTCATAGAGAGAGTCAAGCCCTCAGACTTGATTTATAATGGAAAATAAGTGAAAGCCTGATTATTCACGACTTGTTCCCTTTGAGTTCAGAGATACATCGTTGTCATGCATTCTCTGCATAACAGTCTAGATCATAGCAGCAGATGATTCAGGCATGAAGAATGAAGCCAAGATGTCCAAGATACAGTAACAAGCCAGTTATTGACACTGGCAAAATAACACATGTATGTCTTTGTTTTTCTTCCTTTAACAGTGATGTAAAACTCAAACATCAAACAACAGGTGCAGCAAAAGAGCTACTGTATTCCAGAAAGCATGATATTTTTTTGCATTGGGTTCCCTGTTCTGTTCATTGTTGGTGTATTGTTTGTGTTATTGCTGGTGTGAAACATACTCATCGTTGTTAAGGTCAGTGACAGCGAGGCTGTTCCCAAAATATGAGCCAACTTGTTCCCCAGGTATTTTAAACGTTGGCTCAATGTTGCTATCCGTCTTCATCCCAAACACAACAGAGCCCTTGGTTCCCTCGTCCCTGGGAGCCCCCGACACCACGGTGTACTTATCACGGCTCAGCAGCTTTTTGTCCTCCAGAACTGAATAACCTGATTAACAGAGTTTATGAATTACATTATCATCTAAGACCACTGCAAAATTATCATATTTTCTCATTTTACTATTCATATGTATGTGTTTGTATAAAATTAACATTTTTTGCTTATTCTCTAAACTACTGGAAACATTTCTTTCAAATTCCAATTAAAAATATTGTCATGTATTTATTTGCAGAACATGACAAATGGTCAAAATAAAAAGATGCAGTGTTTTCAGACTCAAAAAATGCATAGATAACAAGATCATATTCATTTTGAAACAATACAATACTCATGCTTTAACTTAGGAAGAATACAGAAATCAATATTTGGTGGAATAACCCTGATTTGCTTACTTTTCCTCATTAAATAAGATTTGGTTCAGGTGATCAACTAGTACCTCATTAAGTAGAATGGGGTGTGCACTGGAATCAAATGTCTATCATACAAGTAGAGATGATTTTAGAAAAACTTTCCAGCTGTACATCCTTTTCAACAGAAAAAGGGCAGCTTATGGGATACAGCGGAGATTTGTTCTCCAATAAAAAAACAGCTTTGCTCCTTCTGGTTTCATACTGATAGTCAGCTGTTCAATCAAACTCTTGGAAAACAAACATATTTACCCAAATAGCTGTGTCTGTATGCTGTCAGCTGTTCAAAGTTTTTCTCGATAGAGTCCCAGAAATTCAACGGATCCGGATTTCTCCATGTTATGTGTACATTTCCTTTATATTAAAAAAAACACAGTCAGATAACAATGGTAATATCTGCCTCCTGCACCATGTTCCCAGACAGAGACTAATCCTAGTATTTTACTAACACTAGGTCTGTGAATTCTGCCCATTATTCCAATGCTGAGTAACAAAACTCACAGTTTTTGACTTTTAACTCTTTAGTGCCCACCTTGCCACAAGTAGCTGCCTGTGGCGCCGATATAGACGTCTGTTTCTGTCATGCCGCCTGAGATGCCCATGTTGCACAAACCTTCATTGTGCATGTCTAAGTTGGGGTTGCAGACCTCGTAGCTGTGCCTCTGCCACTCATCGTTGGAGTCAAAGGTCAGGTCATTGCCCCTAACGTAGCACTTTCCTATCATCCGCCGCTGCTCCTCTGTGCCTCCCTGGAGGATCTTCACATAGCGATGCCCGCATGCCTGAACACCAAATAACATGTTATGGGAGGTATGGATTCCTCTGATTTCATTTTTCCTTAGTTTTCTGAAGGTCTCTTTGCAACTCTGCCACACAAGGTCTGGTTTCAGTGAAAATCGCCATAAATACCCACTTTTCATCAGAAAATGCTGTGACTGGTTGAACAAACAGGTCATTCCCACAGTGGCCTGGGTACCTATGCTAACAAAGGGATACTGTGAAGCCACAATAATGACCTTTACATGAACAATTTCTGGGAAAATATGTCACAAATATTGACAGTGGCTCATTGGGGTCAGGCTAATTTTACCTTGACTGTAGCTGGTTAGACCTTTAAAAGATTGCAAAATTCCAAAGTTGCTTGTTTTTCCTGTTATCCTTCTTGTGTAGATTTCTTAAGACTGACAGAAGTGAATAAGTTCATATTCTCAAAGCCAGTAAAGATGGATTTTATACCTTTTTAAAATGTGCCATATGTGACAATTGCCATTAAATTGTACTTAATTACTGTTGGAAATAAAGCAAAACTACCGTCACAATAATTTACCTTTCACTTTGTGACTTATTAATGTTTTTGGTAATATTTGTGAACTTCATTTCAGTATTTCTCCACGTTTTGCTGACATATCATTGACTCAACATCCGGTAGCTGCAGTTCACACAATTATGACGTTAACATGGTGTCATCCTATCCTGCAGGGTCCAAATTTGACAGTAGATGTTTCCAAATGTGTAAAATAGAGTAAAACAGGATATCATCTCACCAGCACACGTCCATCCACCTGATCCCGCTGAGTGGCCACCGTCACACCCAGCCACATGCCCTCCACCATCTCTGATGGGTCTGCTGTGGATGTGTCATATGGGTTGGGTTAGGTGTGGTTAAGAATTTTACAAGATTAGCAAGCTGATGACAGTAAATATAAGTTTTAAATGGCACATTGTGTATAAACCATTGTTTGTATGCAGTTCAATTTCTGTCAGTCACTCAACATGCCATTATATAGTCATCATAATGCAGCCAGATTAGCATCATTTTTGCTTTGTGTTTATTTTGTTGCTTATTTTCAGCGGTGGGCAAAGTACGCAGGAACAATACGCAAGTTAAAGCTCCAATACTTTACACTTAGAATGACTCAAGTAGAAGTAGTCATAGAAAGTACTTGAGTAGGAGTAAAAAGTACTTAATAAAAACTACTCAAGTAGTAAGTAACTTGTCTGGTGTGATTCATTGCATTTTGTTCTGCTTATTTTTGCTTTTGTCATATTCTTGATAATTTTTGCAGTTTCTTGTCCTCTGTTAACGTTTTGTAGATTTTTTTCACTATTTTTGTCAATATTTTATTTACTATTTTGATCATATCTTGTTGATCAAATGGTCTATTTTGTTCATTTATTATTTATTTTATTGATTATTTTGCTCCTGTGCTTATTTTGATAATTATGCAGTCTCTTTTTTCTTGGTAATTTTTGTAATTTTCTAGCATTTTTCTGTCATTTTTGTCCACTTTTGCTAACTTTAATAATATTTTGTTGATTATGTTGCTAATTTTGTTCGTTAAGTTCATATTTTATTAATTGTTTTTTCTCATTTTTGCTATCTGTTTTTATATATTTCACATTTTGTTGATTCCATTGTGTATTTTAGTCATTCTGTTAATATTTCGTTTATTACTTCACAAATTTCTGCTTATTCTTTATTTTATTTGTTTATTTTCTGGATGCAGAATAGTTACTCTTTTCGACATTTATCATCATTCAAAGTAACTCAGAAACAGTAAAAAGTACTTTGTAAACATCTACTCTTAGAAGTACATGTATTTGAAAAAACTAAAAAAAAAACTTCTTTACATGCACGAAGTACACAATGGATTAAATACTTGAGTACTACCCACCTCTGCGCATTTTACTTAAGCAATAAAATGAATTAAATTATTTTGTTAATTTAGGCTTTTATTTAGAAATCACAGACATTTTCCACCAACACAGTGCGAGTTGTTAATCCTTGGTCAACTGGAAACCACAGCTGAGCTGTGAGCCTGTCGCAGCACTGTCAAAACCTGCAGTAGTTTCAGGATCCACTGGGGGCTGAATTTAACATCAGACCTCATGGAGTCCCATATTAAAATGCCCACCCTGAAATAAATAAGCCTGTTACAAACAATGGCCCTGGTGGCAAAAGTATGTTTCATATTTTCCTACATCTGCATGCAGTGGGTTAACTTTTACATAACTTGCCTGTTTCGATGGTATAGATGTCATCATTTCTGTGTAATGGTGTGTTTCAGTTGTACTCAAAAGTTGAAATTTCCAAGTTCCCAGTGGTGAATTTCAACTGGAATGCTTCCTCAAGTCCGATTTCCAACACAGAAAGTTGCAGCAACCCCAGCAAATTCTCACAATCCAATTCACTGCTACTCTCACCAACTGAATGACTGCTGTTAAGTTCTGCTGTATTTGTTTCATTTTACTTCGGTCATACGCATAGTACTGTTCATTTTTTATCCATTGCATGTTCCTGTGCTGTGTGTATGTGGAAAATGCTGTGTACAGTTGTTATGTAGAGCACATACGTTTGGAAGTTGTCTATATTAAGAATGAACCAGCTTTCCAGTACACATCCTTGTTTTTCTACTTCACAGCTTGAATGCGATCAGCTCAAAGTTGACTTCGCTACCTGTTCCGACCTCTGAGTTCTGAGGTAAATGGAACACACCATAACTAAGGGCATAGGGGCTTTAATTGGCAGGCATTTCTAAGCTATTTCATTCAACATAAACCAGCTGCACTCACACGCCGTGTCTTAAATTAATTGTAGGATCAGAACAAATGAACAGGCAGTGGTGCCAAGGTGGTACGACTACAGCATCCTTATTTGAACGTCCAAACTGCTCTAAAAACCTACAAGTGATGGCCAGTAGGAGTCCTCTATCTTTTACTGCGCTGTGAAAAAGTGTGTGCCCCCTTCCTGACTTTTTACTTTTTTGTATATTTGTCACACTTAAATGTTTCAGATCATCACACAAATTTAAGTAATAAATTCAAGAAAATGCAAGCAGTTTTTAAATGATTTTTAATTTTAATGGTGAAAAAATCCAAACCTCCATGGCCATGTGTGAAAAGTGCTTGCCCTCCCCCCACCCCCCCGGTAAAACATAAATTGATTTGCATGAATCTATTATTCAGTCCAGGAAATAAAATGAGACGTTATTTGAAATTTTTTCAAAAAATCATAAATGTTCTAGGACTTCTAATGAATCTATTTCAAAATATTAAACAAGTGTGAAAATACACAGTATGTGTGTCCCTGTGACTGTTAGTTCTTGTGTTAGTTGTCCTAAACAAGCATGTCAATTTATGTCCATGACACACATGATTAAAACTGAAAAGTTTGTGAAGCCAGGAACACAATTCAATATACACAATTTGGTCTTTTATTCAACCTTTCTTTCTGACTGTGCCAGTTAACAAGTTAAATCACCACACACGAGGTTTAGTGAGAACTCACTGCACCTCAGTTTTTCCACCACTTTCTCAGACTTCTGCATTGTTGTTGTATTTTTTCTACAATGTAGAATATGATACAACAATCCATACTTCTGTTCAGGGGAAAACCCACTGTTTTTGATGCTCAGTTCGGAATTAGATGCACAAGCAGAAGTGACACCAGTTCCATACTGGTACAAAAGAACGAGTAGTATCAGTCAACACAAAGCACACATGGACCATCTGTTGTATTAACTAAATTCATTGTGATGATGATAAATGATCATAATCACAAAAAATGAACCCAAAAAGTAAAACTCCATTCAGCCTGGATCATGCCCTGACAAATTTTAACCACAAAAATGTGCAGCGACTGCAGCAACAGTGACTTCAGCCTCAACATCAAAAGCTGTGAGGAATCCTTTTATTATGGCTCTTACTACTTTTAGCCTGCAGGAGACATATTCACCTCCAGGTAGTGGAGCGGTAAATCTATCAGCTAATAACCTGCAATTTAGGAAGGATGCGCTTTCAGAGGTTTTATATCCTAAAGCTAATCATGTACTGTAAGTGCAGCGTAAACCACGCATGATGGTGTGCATGCTGAGGATCAGATTTTTTGTTTACAGAAAAAGGCAAGGGAGCTGGTCTGTTATTTTTATGGCTGCAGTTTGCTTCCTTGATAAAATTATTTTGAGTGAATAATGAAGATTCATAAAATAATTGGTATGTATATCTCTGGTTCTACTACTTCAGTCTGACCATCTGCTTATTCAATTTTCATAAGTGCTTTTTCTATTGAGCATTTTATTTATTTTACTCCCTCTCAATATGACTGAAATGGAAAGTAGAAAAATGCATTCAACTACATCCGTGTTTCCAAAAAAGTTGAATCACTCTGTAAAATAAGCATAGAAGCAGAACACCGAAACTCCAACAATCGTGTTTTCCACTCTGTTGCATCACATTCTTCTTTGGGAACTGAAAAGACCATTTCTTGTGATTTTGCAAGTAGAATGTTTTCCCATTCTTGCTTGATCTAGAATTTCAGCTGCTTTACATTTGGTGATCTTCATTGTCATAGTTTATGTTTCATACAGCACCAAACATTTTCAGTGGTTGACCTGTCACCACTACTGGCAGTCCACTTTAGCTCCCAAACATTTTGCTAAACAAAGCCTTGTCCAAAAAAGATATTGACTACACGGTAGCATACTGTATATTGCTCCAAAACCCTTATAAACACTGACCAGTCATAACATTATGACCACTGACAGGTGGTGATAATGCCAATTATCCTATTTTAATGGCACCTGTGAGTGGGTAGGATATACAGTATGAGGCTACAAGTGAACATTTTGTCCTTGAAGTTGATGTATTTGAAAGAAAATAATAGACAGCATAAGAATACAATCAACCTAGAGAAGGGTCAAATTGTGTTGTCAAGACAACTGGGTCAAAACATCTCCAGAACTTGGTCTTGTTTGGTGGTACTGGACCTGCAGTGGACAGATCAACTGGATCTCAATCCAGTAGAATACCTATGGCACAGGTGTCAAACCATGTGCCATGGAGGGCTGAGACCCAGCAGGTTTTCTGTTCAGCCAGTCACTAAAGGAAGGAGGAGCTAATCAGTAAAATCTGCTTGGTGAAGACTCGTTGGAAAAAAAAAAAAAAACCTGCAGCGTTTCTGCCCTCCATGGCACATGGTTTGACACCCCTGATCTCAGGGAACAAAACATTACTCTGGCATAATGTTGTGGAGGTTTCTACTTTGATGTCAGAACAGCTCTAACCCTAGGCATGAGCTCTACTAGACCATTGTCTAGTAGACAATATGTGTGCTGTAATAACTGGCAGTACATTACCCATTAGCCATTATAGTGACACATACTTCAAATCCTGTAAGTTGTGAACTTGGCCTTCA
Source organism: Pseudamia nigra (assembly GCA_029823295.1). Lineage (NCBI taxonomy): Eukaryota > Metazoa > Chordata > Actinopteri > Kurtiformes > Apogonidae > Pseudamia > Pseudamia nigra. The sequence goes on along the minus strand of JAQQAE010003579.1, from coordinate 2,589 downwards.
TGTTTTTCTAACACATTTCACAAATACTCAGACTGAAATGTGGTTGTTCATCCCTTTTGTTGGGGTACTATCCACTGCAGGCTAGAACACCCAACAAGATCTTTAGGTTTGGATGCAGTGATCCGTTGTGTACCATCACTTTTTGTTCCTTGTCAAAGTTGCTCAGACCCTTACTTAGTTTGGTCAATTTGCTGCTTTCAGGGCAAACATCTTTGAGGGTTAAATTGCTGCCTAATACTGTACATCGACCCATTAACAAAATACACTAGAATGATATAATCAACATCATGACCATAATGGTTAGTGGTCATAATGTTTTGGCTGATTGGTGTATTGTTCAGAAATAATGGTGCTTTCGCAAATGTGCAGGTTACCCATGCTATGTGCACTAATGCACCCCCATACCATCACAGATGCTGGCTTCTGAACTGAGTGCTGATGAGAAACCAGATGGTCATTCTTTCTCATCTTCAGTCCGCAAAAGCAATTTCAAATTTTAACTTGACACACCATATGGCACATTTCCAGTCACGCCATCTTAATGACTTCAGGTCAAGAGAACATGGTGGGGTTTCTATAGGGTTTCCACTCTGCATGACAATTTCAGCTGTCCTTTATGACTGCAGCGATGAACTGTGTTTACAGACAATGATTTTTGGAAGTGTGCCTGAGATCATGCAGTCATGTCCACTACAGAAGCATACCTGGAGCACTGTTTGCCAGTGCAGCCTTTACAGAGCGTGGAACCCTGTGGCACCTTTACTTCAGAAAGCCTCGGCATCTCTGGGATGGTCTTTATATATCTTACTAACCTGTTGCCTGTTTTTTCAGTTTTTTTCACAACTTTTCCAGTATTTTCTTGTTACTGACCCAACTTTTTTGAAATGTGTTGCTGGCATCAAATTCAAAATGGACACATAACTTACAAAGACAATGCAATTACTCCCGTTCAACATTTGATATGCTGTCATTCTGTTATTTTCAATTAAATACGGGCTTTCAGTGATTTGCAAATCAATACATTCTGTTTCATTTGCACATTACAGATGCTCAACTTTTTTGTATTATATATCTCAACCATTAACACATCACATCTTATCATATGCATTATGCTTACTTGAGGTGACTAGGTCCATCCTAGAGCAGTCACTGGTGTCTGTGGTAATGGGACATGAGTAGACAGCCCCTGTTTCATTGACATTTTGGAGTGCTAGGGCTTTTTCTTTGGGTGCTCCTGCAAGAAGCCTGTATTTAAAGAGAGACAGACAACACATGCACACAAGATTTGTAAGAGTTTTAGATTATATCAGAGCCACGTGGTGGTGTCAGACAGTACGACCAGGCAGCAGCAACACAAAAACGCCAGACGATCTGACAGATAATGTGACCAGTCTACACAGATAAGAATCCTGCATGTTTAAGTTTTGAATATGAGCACCTTTCTTCCAGATCCAGGAAACTCTGCTATGTTTGCATTATTAACTACTGAATCAACCTCTAGCATATGCAGTAATCAGTAATGACATGAATGAAGAACATTACATTTTACTCTAGTATGTTTTGAAGTTCTTGTATTTCTTTCAGGCTTTAAATGTTTTGTGCAAGATTGTACATTTGACATTGCATTTCTAAATGAGTAATATGTGCATTTGTTTTGACAACGAAGCAAATTGTTTTGCAGCTGTGAACTTTGATTTAGTGTTGTGAATACACTCTGAAGTTTTTATCTATATAATGATTAAATTCTAATTTAGCATCAAATGTTAATTTCAATACTTAAATCAGTCAAGTAGGAAATAAAAAAAAACAAAAGTGGTGTGTTCAAGTGCACTTTGCAAATTCATGCATTCATTCATTAATTTATACAATTTTGGAAAACACATTGAGGACCCTTATTTTGAATGGTGCAGAGGTACATACAGTAAACACAGACACAGGCATAGACTAAATACACAGCATGTGTACAGTGGGAAACTCGAGGAGGGAGTTCATGTGACATTCAGCTCTGTATCTCCAAAGTCCCTGGACCCAAACTAACCAAACTTGGCACATGGGTAGTTGGGGTAGTTGGAAGGTTTACCATGGATCCGTCACCTAATTTGCATATTAATTAGGTCATAGCATTCATAAATAATAAAAACATATGTTGACCTGTGGTACCAAAACTGCTACAGCTGGAGGCACCAAATTAGACAGATTATTCTTCAGGAAAGCTCTTGCTCATCAAATGGCCTTGACCTTGAAGATCATTCTGGCTTCAAATTCCTGCACTTTGACCTACATACATTTCTAGCTATGTGGTGAGGTTGAGAATGTCATATATGTCAAGTTTATTGAATATGCAGATTCCAAATACTGTGACTTTCAAGGAAAAAGGTCAAGGTCATAGTCAATTTCAAAGTCATATATCCAAAGTTCATTATATACAATATATACATTACATAACTGTTTTCTATTGATTAGGTGACCGCATCAATTTCTGAAACAAAACTATTTTTTTTTTTTTTTTTTAATTTATTTATTTGAGCATCAACATATCAAGCATAGGGTAAAAACGACAGAATATACAAGCATTTACATTTTTGTTTA
>JAQQAE010003578.1:0-19991 GCA_029823295.1 Pseudamia nigra | reverse complement strand
GACCACGCTGTCGGGTTCTGCATTAAGGAGTTGAGCTGATTCATAGATGCCGATGGTGAGGCAGTCTTGTTTCACAGTCAGCTAGTGCTAGCTAGCCTCTAGCTTCCCTAGCGCTAGCGGCTAGCACTCTGACTCCCGGGTCATTCTCGTTGAGACCAGAAAGTGACGCATACGTGACCCGGGCATAGACACGTCTTCGGTTGTTGTCCGGATAATTTGTCGTTATGCGGTTCAATTTTTTTGCAGTTTTTTTCGTCAGTATCCGAATTTGTCGTTGTCACAAGCGGTCGTTGTCCGAGGTTCCACTGTATTACATTTTCTTGAAATTAAATTAAATATGTTGACATGGTACCTCTTCAGGATGTGGCACCTCAAGTTTTGTTTCTGGAGGGGCTTTGATCACAATCACAGTCTGTTCCTTTAAGGTGGGAAGGTTTTGAATGTCCTCGTAGGTCAAATAGGCAAAAGTAATGCACAAGTTAAGAAAAACATTGACGATCAATAAATTTTAAATATGCTGTGTTTCTCAGCTGGAGAGGTGCCTATCCACCACCTGAATTTGTAGTTTTCACACAAGTGTAAACAATCTACCTAAAAGTACTGAAACAACTTGACCATTTCCCATCAAAATATTTTGGCAAGTTTTAAAAAATTTTCAGAAAACTGTCCAAAGAAAATTCTCATTCACTACTGTTAAACATTGAAAAAAAACATCATGGTTTGACGATTTGCCTTTTAAAAGTCGTGTTATGTGCAATAAAGTAGGAAAACAGTAGACCTGTCACAATAATCAATTAACTCGTGATCCTTTTCCTGACCACAATACATCGCCTCAGTGAGGATGTTTCGATAATCCATGTAATGAAAACTACGCTCAGAGCATGTTATTAGTTGCGCTGCAGTTCCCTCTCCTCCACTCATGTCTAATGTGTCTATGATTGACAGGGAGGAGTCAAAAAACATGTCGCAGGCACTTTAGGTTAATTGGCTTTCCTTGTTTAGTCAAGTTAAATCCAAAATAATTCCACGTGTATGATGCAGAGTTGCGCTTTGAAACCAGCTTCAGTTTTCTTTGATGACTAAAAATGACTATTCTATAAACATAGTGTTAATATTGTCAATATCTTTAGTTGCAATAATTCCTTGAAAACAGAACTGCTAATGGACATGAGGTCTGTTGCCTCCCAAAGTGAACTAAACCAAACTACTGTTCCGAATTGTATACAGTGGTTTCAAACTCTTCCCCAGTTTATTAAAGACCAACTTTCTTCTGCAGCTCTTTGTACATGGCGTTTCCTTGTCGTTTTCCCTCTAATGCTGTTTTCATGTATTCCCTCAAGTGACTGCTGTAGTCTTACTTGCACATGCACACAATCATCCACTAAACCTGCCTCCAATGCATTTATTCACACGTAGCTTTTATCAATAGAACAACTCTTCCTTTTCTACCGAACTTCAAAACTTTCAAAGTGATATTTCAAAGTTTCTTTAACAGAAGGATATCTCTTGCTGCCTTGGTCTTCAAACATCTGATGGATTTCCTGTGTACAGTGTTGAATCAGCTCATCCAGCTTCGTCTCCCTCTGAATGAGCGCCTTTATCTGTTCATCCTTTGAGATGCTCCCCGAGCCTCCCCTGTGCACACAAAAAAAGACAACCAGTATCTTAGGATTAACACCAAGACAAACTACACGATATGCACGAATTACTAGAAGACTGCACACACAATAATACAATCAGGTTTGAGATCAGGTAATGGAAACAGACTTGGTCAGCATCCGAACAACAGCTAATCATAATTAATGTTAAACAGAATTTGAAACCTGCTTCAAACTCCATTTCAAAATACCCACAGTAGCTGAAAAAAAAAATGCTCTACTTACAACCACTTTATGCAGTTTTTGGACGTCTTTTTGATCAGACAGATCCCATACAGGACGTTGGTGACGTCATAAATTCGTCTCTTCCGGGTGTTGAGTATTGAGGAGACCACGTTCAGGTCCAACAACCCGCCAGCAGAGGTCTTTGCCAGCTGCACAAACCTTTCTGTTATGAACGCCAACGATGCTTCATTGCGTGCAACAGCGTCCAAATTTCCACCACCAGGGTTGCGGTGTCTCAGCTTCAGCTTTTTTTCTGCCTATGGGTAAAAAAAAAAAAAAAAAAAAATGAATGATCATGTTTTCATCCTTTGTATTTGTTGTAACATTCATTGGAAGCAAGAGCTAGAACATCAACTTCCATTTACAAGCTTTTTTTGGTATAGAAAATCATCTTTCACTGCAGGCTGGGAAAGATGCTGTACTCCCACTTGTGTGAACCCCGTTCCTTGCCCACTAACCAGACAGGCCTTAAAACTGATATAAGGGTTTGTAGTGACAGCTTTAGACATACAGTAGCTGTGCAAGAATTCAAGGCAATTTGGGATGTTGTCTTATGTTGTTATCAATAGGGCTGAATGATTAGTTGCATTTGCAATAATATTGCAAAACAATAAAATGCGATTTTCTAACCACAAAGGCTACGATTTGACTGGTCACATGATCTGGTCATGTGACTTTAAATGGTGCCAGGTGTGTGCTGACTCCAATTTAACAGGAGTTTGAAGGGAACTGGTTAAATCCGAACACAGCCACGCACCCAGTTATAAGAGGGTGTGCAACCTCATTATCTCAGTTGTTTATTTTTACTTCACCTCCCTGAAATATTTCAGTTTGTTTTTCAATGGTGTTGTATAGGTTATAGGTCACATTAAAGGTGTAAAAAGTTGTCAAATTATTTATCCTAGTGTCAATTTCTTACATTACAAAAATCTGTCATTTGAACAGGGGTGTGTAGACTTTTTATATCCACTGTAAATTAGTATTGTGACGTATATGTGGGTGTATGAATGTGTGTGCGCAGAGAGAGAGTGTGTGTTGTTGTGGTGAACGCTTAAAAGACTGCAAGTCCAAGTATTTAGTAATTTTACAAATGTAATTAAAGTAGTTAATAAACCGCCTTTCATATTAATCCATGCTTTATTTGCCTTTATCTTAATATAAAAAAAGCCTATATAGAAAGAATATTAAAATTTATGTATAATAAATCTGGTATTGTTTTTTATAATACAGATTGATATATTGCTTGGGTTTGTTGAAAAATACATGAGAAGAGGACCTTGAAAAAAATAATCGCATATTAAAACGCAATCTCAATATTGAGGGGAAAAAAATCGTAATTAGATTATTTTCCAAAACCGTTCAACCTTAGTTATCAAGTTGACCATATGCACAAACATAAATAAATTTTATGCTAAATTGGCATAGGCGATGAACCTGCAAAGATCCACCTTTGGTTTGGTGTTTTTGTAGGATTGTAAAAAAATTAATAAAAACATGGGAAATGTGTACTGTATAAACACATTAAAAGCAGAACCAAATGGCTTCAACAGAAAAAAAAAATCTGTATTTTGTGTGAAGCTCATTCCTGTGGCAAGAAGTAGAACATTATTGACATGTGCTGGATGAAACCTGACCTGAGTCACTAGATGTCATATTTATAATAGTCCAAATAGTTTAAGATATTTTAAGTGGAAAGGAAGGGAACACTTCATACTGGCACTTCATTGAGATTAAAGTGAAATGTTTGTGTATTCTGGTTCAATTGTTACTGAAAAATGCATGTTTATGGTCATTGCAATTTGCTGAAACAACAAAAACAAGTCTTTGTCCAGTACTGTATTTCTTAGCACTACCGCCTAAACATTATGTGTGCTTCAATGAGGAAAGACGAGCGTAACCCTGTAGTGGAAAAAAAAAAAGTCATCAATAGTTGGCTCAATTAAAAAGGGTCGTGGAAAAATGGAAGATTTTTGGTTGGCTCACGAGGAAATGCCCAATTTGTGCTTGGGCTCCTGAGCTGAACACGTTTTGGAATTTTGCGGTCATCTCAACTTTTCTGTTTCTCTCACCTTCTTCGGTGCCGAGTTAAACAGTGAGGGAACAGCCTCGGGTTTCAGCTGGTGTGTCCGCCGACTCACAAACTTTCCTCCCACATAAACTAGCTGCTCCTTGTAGTCTTCTTCTGTGAAGTGGTCGCTACAAAGTCTGCCACTGTTGACCGGAAGATGCTCTCGTTTCAGCGCAGTTAACCAACTGCTAAGCACCTCCGGACGCTTCACAGGCAAAGTATGAAAGTGGAGATTCTTCCCTGCGCTTCTGACTTTGTAATACTCATTTCTGCATCCAGGAGCGACACAAAAGTGCCCCCTTTTTGTTTTGGTCTTCTTCGCAAGGGTCGTCATGTCTTCCATTTAAGTCAGTTCTGTCTCGAGCTACAGGTTAGGCCTTTAGCTGTTGATGCGCTCTTCACATACTCCACCAAGGATTTTTTCTTTACGCACAGGATTCGACATGGCGGCTGGCCAACGACGTATTGGTATATTCCATCACTATCCTCCATGTTCATTCCACGTTCGTTCCGTGTTATGCAGCCCACTGCACATGCGCACTAAGGCCGCTGCCTCCAGCCGCACGGGTGACGTCACGTCGTTTTAAAACTTTTTTGAGCATTGTGGTGATTTAAACGTTTAAACCTCTATGTTATATAAAGAAAATAATGTAGGTAATTCCATAGGAATCCAATCAGTAGTTCTACAGGCGTCTCTTGTCGTTGTACTCTATGGGGAACATTATTTCTGAGCAGGACTGGAGGACCGGCATCTTCACCCAAGTATAAAGAGACGAGGCTTATGTTGTTACGGTACTGGCTACTACAACCACTGCGACCCAACATCTTACCGGATCTCGTTCGGTAAAAACTATCTTTCCGGTTGTGGACGATCCGCCTGGTGTGGTGTGAAGAATTCCACCCTCGTGCTCCTCACCTGGAGGCTGACATAAGAAAACCTCTTTCATCTTGTCCTAACCGCTGTTAATGGCCCAAACTACCGGTTCTACCGCTTATGAGATGTATCACATGGAAACGGACCAAAACAACACAACAGACGCGCACGTTAAAAGCGTGAACCGCAGAATCCCGGGGACATGTTGAACCAGATTTAAATATGAACTACTATGGTCAACGCGTGGGACGCGCCTGTATTTCATCAACGACCAAAGTGACACGCTTATTTTTGTTTAAGTTGAATGAATTCATGCACTCAAATAATGAGTCACATTTTAATACATTTTGAAAACAAAGAGCATAAATCAGCAAATGATGGAACTCACCAAAATACAACTCAATACAGTACAATACAAATTTGAAACAAGTAAACAAAGGGAAAGCCTTATGAATGCTGCTTAGTATATTCACATGCATAACCATCTGTTTTAGAGAATGCAGTTTACAGTATTGAGTTTTCTCACACCTTTTTAACAAGTCTGGCGCAGCAAAAAGAACGACTTATTCCACAGTCTAAATATTAACTGGTTTAAGCATGTCAAATCTATTTCAGGAAATCCACACGATTTGGAATGATACTGATATAAAAATGTTTTCTGTAAATATTTCAAAGTTTAACTTTTTTCAAGACATATTAAAAAACCGGTTTATATCCAAACACACTGACATTTATCACAATGTCAATTCTGAACGAGTTGTGTACATGCAAGTAGTGAAAAAACTGGATACCATTGGAATATCTCACATTTGAATCAGAAAAATACCTAATTCAGAATATCAAGGTGGACAATGCTGTTTACATGAACCTTTCCAAGTTAAAATCTTGTCCTGTTCTGGAAAAAATGTAGAATAACAGTGGGCATGTAAACATATTCAGTGAAAGAGCTGATGTGAATGAAGGGTGGATATAGACATCAAACACAGTTGTTACCTTAGAAATGACATTGACTATCGCCAGCAAATAATCAACTGTCCATCAGCACACACTAATGTTGTGTGATGGACATTTAAATAAAAAACGTTCAGTCGTCATCATCAAACTTAATCTTTTTCCCCTGGAAGGCCAGGATCTGTCCTTGCTGCTCTTTCCTTTTCTTACTAGCCTCCCAGGATGGATGCAGTGCCTGCTGAGAGAAGACTCCTCCTCCCCTGTGATCCTTTTGTCTTATAAAATCCCCTCTGCCCTGCCCCCATCCCCTGCTGGCAGATGCAAAGCCCTTCACATCTGAGTGAGTATGCACGTCTCCAGGGCTGGATTTGCTTTCTTTTGCATTATCGTGTTTTTGGAACTTACTTTTTTTGGTAAAATCTCTAATCCCATCACTCCTGTCCTTCTGCTTTCCATGTTTACTAAATTTCTTCCCACCTCTGTCTGCAGCTCCACCACCATGATGTTGCTTCACTCCAGACAGGGAGGAGCAGAAAACAGACTTGAGTGAAGGTCTTTTGGATGCCAGTCTGGACTCCAGCTCATCAAGTTCATTCTGGATCGCGTCAGAGTTTTGAAGTGTCGAGCACCCTTTCGCATTTTGCATCTGTTTCTCCCCTTCCACACTTGTCTTTTTCTTCTTCTTTTTGAATTTGCTAACTTTTCCCAAAAAGAAGTCGTCATCATCACTCTCCCCAGACCCTGAGGACTGCTTATGGAAACGCTCCTCTGTGCTATCGTCAAAGTACTCTTTCTCTTCATTGTCTGATGCCTCTAAATCACTCTCGGCCTCAACTTCTTTTTTCTGGATCAAGTCAGGCATTGGTCTAAGACTAAGTTGCTTTTCAACAGCTGCAGTTTGTGGTTTGTTTTTTTTTAGAGTTTGTTTTCTTTCACTACTTTTTAGTGGTGCTGGTTTTACACTCTGAGTCTCTGGTGTTTTTTTTTCTTGAATATCAGGGATATAAGATAAATGATTTGATTTCTCTTTCTCCTCTAAGGATGGTTCATCAGTAGTTACAACCTCAGCATCCTCATCTTTTTCTTCCTTTGTTTGCCCTCTTTTTGCATCATTGACTTTTGACTGTGGCTTTGACTTTTCAGTCTGATTTTGTGCTTGGTCCTTCCTTCCCTGCTTTCCTCCCTTCATCCTTTCCTCTTTGAAGGCTTTGACAGCAGCTTTGATCAGTTCTATCCTCCTGTTGAACTGTGGGTGGGTGGCAATGCGAGCTACCGCCCGGTCAGAAATGCTAGACTTTGGGTTTTTACACACTTGTTCAAAGTTGAGAGTCTTCTGCAAGGCCGTTTTGGTGACCTATCAAGGGGGAAAAGACAATTAAAGTTGTTTGTTGAAACATTCAAAACAACTGTAGAGTGTTAATGATAACGGTTATATAACATTTAGTTTTGTTGGCCCCATACAATGTGAAGGTGCATGTTGTAGAAGGTGTAGAAGGGAGCAAGATGGTAGTATAGCTTCTAGTCTGCCTAAAACACCAGGAGGGCAGAGGAGGTCAGTATTGGTACGATGGCTGCCCAGCTTGTCTTCAAGTCTACAAAGTGTTTTACTGTTTGGCAAAAATTATTAAGTCACACCTAGTTGAAGAAATCAGGTGATTTCTAATTTGTACAACTTTCACTCATGAACATAAATCAGCCTTAAAGACACACTGGATTGATTTTTATCCACATAAAAACAGATCTAAAATGTTTTACTTTAGGAATTTTTTGCCTAAATTTTTCAAGTATTGATTAACACCTTTATTTTTTGCAATTAGACCAAATGAATATCTTTAACAGATGTGTTTTGTTTACTTCACGTGACAACCGTCCAATGACCAGTGCTGAGCAGTGGTGTTATTTCAAGTAGCAGCATTACTCGAATTACCCCGTTGGCTTTGAAATCCAAATCGCTGTTTCACGTAAAGGCTTGGGTTTTGTTATTAATTTGGTTCACGCATAAAGAAAATATGCCTGTCAACCTTACAGTTTTTCTTTTCATTGATGGTTTTATTCGCAATCTTGTGTTCACAAGAGGAAATTAGCATTCAAAGTTCAAAATAAGCTGTTAAATGCTAGGATTTTAATTTAGATATATGTGTGACTATCTATTAGAATATCTATTAGTACAGGCTTAAATCATAGGAAAAAAAAACATCAAGAAAGTTGTCTAACTCTGTTTTTCCTGCGATTATTATTTTTTTAACCGATTGACAGCCCTTGTGATTACACCTCATGATGAGTTATATTTGCAGGTTGAAACCTACCAGGTCCGGTACGAGGACCTTCATCACATGGATCTCCTCCAGCAGTCTGGCAGCTCTCCTCTGATTCTTCTCAACTTCCATCTTTTTCCCCTTCTTCTTTTTTAGGCCAGCAATCTGACGCGTCAGCTTCCTGATGATCAGAGTACGCACCCTCTTCACTTCCATTCTCATCCTCACCACCTCATTGTTGAGGTTGAGGACCCCATCCTGCTTTTTTTGTGTTTGATCCACTGGCTGTGGCGTTAGTTTTTCATGGTCTTTCTCTTCATTAGCTTCACCTCCTGCCTGTTCATCATCACTGCCCACCTCTTCTTCCTTATCATCTTCTTCCTCCTCTTCCTCTTCTACCTCCTCTATCTTTTCCTCCTGTTTTTCATCAGTAAGTGTCGCCATTTTTACTATCTGAAAAAAAAAAAAACGTACATCAAGATTTACAAATTTATTTCACTGTTTCCTATTGCACAAATACACCAAATAATTTCATACCATTAATTCCATTTAATGCATCTTACACATTCCTATTATACAGCAGCAGCAGAAAATATTGGATAAAGGTTTTGGCCTCTTTTTACTTTTTATCTCACATCAATTGTGTTGTGACCCTTCAGATTTATCTTGCCCCTGTCTATAAAACTGGGTGTAAACCAGTATAATGCTATTGGATGCTTTATTTCAGACTCGTAGGACCATATCAGCATAAAAAGGAATAAAATTAGATAAAATATGTACATTCTTGGGAACAAGCAGAGTGCAATAAAACACTGTTGACAACAGCAGAGACGAAGTAACAAAGACACATTTGTTCCAGTGTTTCCACATACAAGAGAAATACCTTGCATCATTGAATGTGGGCTGAATGAGCATCACAATGAGGAGATTGTTTGCTATAACAAGCAGGACTGTAACTACTAGTTTCTGACATTGTCAAGTGATACATAAATAATACTCTGGATAAATTGTTTGAAAAATGACAGTGAAAGTGTATCTCAGAGTCCTGTTCTGTAAATCCACAGCTATTGTCATAAAGAAATTTAAAGAAAAAACACACACATTTAATGTTCTTATTTCAGAGGCTTCGTTTGATTTTTAGCCAGGACTTTTACCTGTAGTATCATTACATTATTATTTTGGTACAGGAATGTAAACATACCGAGACATTTTTACACATATTTTACACAGTAACAGGGATGAAATGATTGATTGAAGGGTTTGAATATTTCTTCCATTTCTGCCGAAACAAACGTGGCGAAGTACAGTAAGCATGGTTAACTTTTACCGTGTAAGTTCATGTGTTGTTTGGGTTGTTTGCGCCCAAACTGCGTTGTAATGACACAGTGTGACGAACAACGTAAAATACAAATACAGTATAACAGTTAAAACTGAACTTACAGTTGTGTAGACAATAACAATCACATTTAAAGCTGAGAAATGCTTCTACTTGCAGGGAGCCGCCATGACACGTTCCTCTCCTGCGACGACGTGACGAATGACGTCAGGCGTAGTAACGGGACGTAGCGTGTCGTGAAAAGGGGAGGTCCTTCCGCGGACTGTTTTTATTTATTTCTTTGTTTCATGTGCATAAAACATCAACAATGGTGGATAATCGAAGAAGTGTGAATAGTAGAAAGATCGAATGACATTTTCTGTCACAGTTAACAGACCGATATCATAAGTGAATCAGCAGGGGGAGGATGAAGCGGCGCAATGCGGATTGCAGCAAACTCCGACGGCCGTTAAAACGGAACCGAATCACCGAGGGTATATATAGCAGGTACAAAAAAGGGGCTGGAGGGACGTTATTGTATAACAATGGCGCCTCTCTGAAAATGTCAAGACGGGGCTGCCTGATTTTGCTACATTTATACTGAAGCATGTTTGTACTTGGAAATACCCAGAGATTTAAGCATGCCATAATGTTGTCTAAATTATGGGCCTAGCGTTATTTAAGTGGCATCTTATACATGATTTGTCCCCTGCGCTAGCTTCTTAAATTGAAATTGTTGCAAAATTAAAATAAAAGGTAGCATTAAAACCCACTGTGCATTAAAATGTGACCCGAGTCACATTTATAGCGTAGCTAAAGTCTCTTCAGACAAAACAGAAATCGTGAACTTGAGAATGATCATGTGGAAGCTTGAAATGACGGTAACAGAGGCGCTCGTGCTGCCCGAGTGACGCTCGTGACGGTGGCGTCTCACCTGTGCTTTGTCTGGTAATTTGAACATTTGAAATACACGAAATAATCAAGTGCTTAGGTGAACGTTAGAGTAATACTTAAGGAGATTCAAGTTAAAAATACGATGCATTTTCTAGTATGGCCAGAGCAAGAAAACCAGCTGTGCCTTAGGTAGGCTAGTTAACATGTCCAGACATGGCACTGACTGTGCCCCCTCCCTCTTTTTTGCATGCCTCTCTCAGCCATTAGCATCACTTTAACTTTCCTGTTGGGAATATAGAGTTGTAACCATGCTCTCAGCTGCATTAGCTCGTATCTGCCATCAAAACATGCAATGAGCAAATGACTGTTTTATAGACCTGGAGCCAGTCTCGCATAGGTATTTAGCATTAGACCAGTCTAAAGCTTTTGAAATTGTCTGTGGTGTGTAGCCCATTCGCAAGAATGTTTGGACATTTTCTACACATACTAAACATGTGCCTTGTTATTTTCTGATTTATTTCACAGACACTACACAAAGACACTATTTACAATGTCCAGGAATTTACAAAGATTGTCCTGCAACACACTGAGAAAAGCTGGGACAGAGAAGAAATGAAACTGAACAGTTTATAGAGGATATAGCAACATTTGCAGTATGAATTTATACACAATTTGCAGAGTAATCTAATGATGCCATACATACCATAACAACGAGAATCATGATTGGGTGTAAAGGAGGTGGATATGGATTTAGACATTTTTCTGTGAAAGTGAGTGGAGGTCTAAATGATTACATCTTGTCTGTGTAGAGACTTGTGTCTGTAACGTCTCATTGTAAGCATTTTCTCCACACTAACTTCTCTCTCTTGTCTTGCAGTACATTCTTGTACCTGAAGTTCTTGGTAGTGTGGGTGTTAGTTCTGCTGGCTGACTTTGTGCTGGAGTTCAGGTTTGAATACCTGTGGCCCTTCTGGCTTTTCATTCGAAGTGTCTACGACTCCTTCAGATATCAGGGGCTGGTAAGAAATTGTGTGTATGATCCCTTTGCACCTGTGACAGTGAAGGAAATTCACAGAACATTTCTTTATTTTATTATCCAACCTGTAGATGAGGAGCAATACTGCTGGATGGATTAATATTAAAAGCTAGATAAACCCACAGTGTAGTTTCAAAATGAACGTTCTTAAACTTCTGAAATTGTCATTAAATTTTCATGTTTATTCAGTCTGTCACCTTGGTTCTTCTTTTGAGTTTAGCTTCAGTGTGTATTACAAGTGAATACTTTGGATTATTTTCTAATTGTTTTTTTAATTTAGTTTTAAAGTTAGGGTTTGTTTCTAAATATTCTGAGGAAAGCTTTGATTTCTCAAAGCTGCAACAGTTAATCGATTAGCCGACTACTTAATTGTCGGTTGTTTTATGTTTTATAATGATTTAACTTTTTTTTTTTTAAACAGATAAATGTCTGTTTACAGCTTATTGAACAGTAATACTTTGAATTTTCATTTTTATGTATGCCTTTAAATTAAATATCTTTAGGTTGTAGGGAGCACTAATCAACAGTTTTCACTATTTTCATACATTTTACACATAATCAACAGTATGTACGGGTAGTGTTTTTAAAGTATTCTGATGTAATGCTGTGAAAGCCTTAACTTTGAGTTACTGAGTTAAATCTTGTTTTAAAAAAAGGGTTAGGACCTAGATAAGTGTTTTACTTCATCCTACACCGTTTTCAAACTTCAAAGCGTCTGATTTGTGCCAAAAGCTTTATTCTTTCCTTTTGTTTTAAATTTTGGTTAGAAATAAATAAAATATTCTGCTAATGTCAAAATCAGCAGTCATCTGCAAAAGAAGGCAATAAGCTGGACAATAACCTTTCATTAAATCCTGTGAATTGGTTTCCAACTTATGCAACTCCCTAAAACATTTTCTTGATCATGACTCGGAATGTTATTCGGTTCTACCAAAAGTAAATCACTTATAAACTGTGATGAGACAAAGTACTGCAATTATGCACAGGTGTGACAACCTATTTACATTTCTGTCTCTGTTTCTGTGTTCTTAGGCATTCTCTGTCTTCTTCGTATGTGTGGCATTCACATCAGACATCATCTGCCTCCTCTTCATCCCTGTCCAATGGCTGTTTTTCGCTGCCAGCACTTACGTATGGGTCCAGTATGTCTGGCACACAGGTTAGTTTCCAGGTTTTCTGCAGATTCTTTTAATCTCAGCCAGCTGAAAGTCCAGTTTCCCCTCAAAGACTGCACAAAAATTCAATGCTGCAATGTTTCTTTAAACCCAGGAGGGTTTGTTTATTCTGTTTTTTTTCTGTCTCTATCACACAGAAAGAGGAGTCTGTTTACCCACCGTATCACTTTGGATCCTGTTTGTGTACATCGAAGCTGCTATCCGATTCAAAGATCTAAAGAACTTTCATGTAGATCTGTGCCGACCTTTTGCAGCTCATTGGTAAACATTACTTATAGTCCTCAATTGACCTTATGTTTTAGCTTTTGTCCTTGTCCATATAACATTGTGGTTAAAAACAAACATGATTAATTGCCGAGAAACATGAAAAGGTAACTCAGTGTTTCTCTTCACTTTATAGCATCGGCTACCCGGTTGTAACTCTGGGCTTTGGCTTCAAGAGCTATGTTAGCTACAAAATGCGACTGAGGAAACAGAAGGAGGTGCAAAAAGAGAATGAATTCTATATGCAGCTCCTACAGCAGGCTTTACCGCCAGAACAACAGATGCTGCAGAGACAGGAGAGAGAGGCAGAAGAGGGTGAGACTCCTACACATACAAGCTACAGAAAACAAAACACAGAACATAGAGTGAAGACAAGAAACAAGAACACTGTATTGTCATTTTTTAATTCATTCCTAACCATTTTATTATAAAACAAGATAGTAATGAATTGACTTCTTTAATTAGCATTTTCTCTTTGCCACAGAGCAGGGGTATTCACAACCACTCCCACAAAGGGACCAGATACTGTAGGTTTTCTTTCCAGCCACTCACTAAAACAGGTGTTTTCACTGAAAAGCAACCAGTGTGGAGGAATTCAGTGAAATCACCTGCTGAAGAGAGTGGTTGGAAAGAAAAAAGTGCAGTGTTTCAGGCTTTTTGTGGATGAACAAGAACATGGTCTTTTACCTCAGTCAGGACCAGTGTCGTGTAGAGTAAACAGAAACAGTACTCAAGTAAAACTATACTTTATAATTATAACTCAAGTAGAAGTACTCATTTACATCAGTAGTTGAGTGAAAGTAAGAATATCTCATAAAAACTACTCAAGTAGCAACTTCATAATGTGGAATTTATTACAACATAATATGCTGCCTTCACACAGGTACTTTGGTCATTTTTTTCTATTTCCATGGTAATTTCTATCTTTTTTTTTTTAAATCATTTTTGTTTCACATTTTGTTCATTTTTTAACTTTTTTTTTTCAAAGTCATTTCCTGCCTTCACTCAAGTCAGCTGGGATAGGCTCCAGCATCCCCCCCCGTCCCTCACAAGGATTAAGGAGTACAAAATGGATGGCATTTTCTACTTCCATTACTTTGTTTTTTTGTTAACCTTTTTGATCATTTTGGCTCAATTGTTCAGTTTCTTGATTATACTGTTCATTTTTGTTCATTTTTGTTTTTTCCTTTTTACTTATTTTGTTACTTTTACAATTTACTCGACTGTTTTTTCCAGTTAGGTTCATTGAAAAAAACTATTTCCAACCTAATTGGGACATTGTGTAAAACATTGTTTTTTGTTTTGTTTAAGGGTTTTTTTCCCTAATGGCAACATTTTTTACACCTACTCATTGAGGATGTAACTGACTAGAAGTAATTTGTTTTTCATCATCACTGATTAAGAGTAAAAAGTATTCTACTCTCTGAAGTATATTCTATGGACTACTCAAGTACATGTAAAGGAGTAAA
The DNA here is from genome assembly GCA_029823295.1 of Pseudamia nigra. NCBI lineage: Eukaryota > Metazoa > Chordata > Actinopteri > Kurtiformes > Apogonidae > Pseudamia > Pseudamia nigra. Next base: position 5,807 of record JAQQAE010003578.1, on the reverse strand, counting down.
TGCACTTGAGTCGTACCCACCTCTGCCCCGACGGTTTATCGTCCACGCTAATTAATCCGGCTATAAGTAGAGAAAACGGCAAACTATCTGAGATAATAATTCTCAGACGAATTGACTGACTCACATGATGGCTGCAGACTGTACAGTAATCCTGATTTTACAGTCATGAATATATTTAGTGTTAATGTTATCAATAAGTACATAAGTAAATATTTCTTGTAGCTTTTGTCAAAGTTTTGCAACAATACTGGTCTAAAATGTTGACAAATTGTGTATTTCTTTGTCAAATAACAACAAGACAGTGCCATCACACTGTCTAAGCTCTTCAGAAATGTAAAGAATACTCATTTTGGTCTTAGGATTGTTCAGATTCTGCCTGAAAACCTTTTTGTTTTTTGTGCCTTCCAGTAATTATACAATCCGTATATAACTTGTACTAAGCTGCTGTTGTGAGAAAATGTGTGTTTTAGTCCCTGAGGTCAAGTACTGTCCAACTCTAAGTCTGTTTGTGGTTAAACAGGATTTCAGTTTGTTTTCACATTTAGTTAATTATGTCTAGAATGTACATGTATGTGGGTGTTCTGATGCTATTTGTGTATGCTCTCTCTTCCAGCTGCTCTAGCTAAAGGGATCTCAGAGGTTGAACCTTCAGTAATATCCCAAAACGGAGCACCACCTGGAAAGAAAAATACTTCAATCACATTACCAGAGCTTGAGTACCGGGAAAAGGGCAAGGACAGTACTGCAAAAGAGGGCAAAAAACAAAATACAATTGGAATCAATAACAACAGCATTATACACACACTGGACTCCAAACTACAGGAGACAGAGTATATTGAAAACTATGTCGGGGCAAAGAGACTGAATAACGACCTAGCGGGAGAAAACACAGGCACAGACGCCAACACACACTCAAAAGAGGAAATGGGGGGAAAGAACTACAAAAACGCCAGCGGTGGCGGGGGCAGCATTTCCAACTCATCGCCACGAAATCACAGCTCTTCAAATGGGAGTGTGCCTCCAGGTTCCTCAACCAATAAAAATGAGAAGAAGCAGAAGGGGGTTGGGAAGGGCCAGAAAGATCCGGTAGAGAACTGCATCCCCAACAACCAGCTGGGAAAACCCGATGCTTTAGTGCGGTAAGAGACATACTGTTCCGTTACCGTAGATTCAGGTTTGTATACTTAATATAATAAAAACAGGTACTAATATCCTGGTTTGTGTGTCAGCTTACATATGTGAGTCACTGTATTGCTAACTATGATAGATTCTGTATAAGTCAGAGAAAATATGTCAGCCTTTTCTTCTTCTTTTGTGAAAGGCTGGAGCAGGATGTGAAGCGCTTGAAGGCAGATCTTCAGGCCAACAGGCAGTTGGAGTCAGAGCTGCGGAGTCAGCTTTCCTCTCTCAGTGGCCAGGACCGCAGCCTCCGCTCTGAACTGGGCCAGCTCCGCCAGGACAATGAGCTGCTACAAAACAAGTGAGTGCATCAGAATTAGAGACAGATTATACTCACCTCTCCCTTATTTCAGTCAAGAAGTCTGGCACCCCAATTCCAGTGCAGTTGGCACATTGTGTAAAACATAAATAAAACAGGATGCAATGATTGCCAGTGTCATAAATTCATATTTTATTCCCAAGAGAACATATACAACATATCAGCTCTTGAAAGTGAGACATTATACCATTTCATGCAAAATATTAGCTCATTTTGAATTTAATGGCAGCATCTCAAAAAAGTTGGAACAGGGGTAAGAAAAGGCTGGAAAAGTAATTTGCACAACTGGTGAAGCATTAGACAAATAATTACTGTAGGTTAACTGGTAACAGGTCAGTAACATGACTCGGTATAAAAGGAGAATTTTAGAGAGGCAGATCCTCTCAGATGTAAAGATGGGCAGAGGTTCACCAATCTGCAGCAAACTGCATCTAAAAATTGTGGAACAATTTCAAAACAAAGTTCATCAATGTAAAATTGCAAAGACTTTGAAGATCCCACCATCTACAGTGTGTAATATCATGAAAAGCTTGAGAGAATCAATAAGAAGGCAGAAGGGTAAAACTGATGCTCATGATCTTCAGGCCTCAGGCGGGACTGCATCAAAAACAGCCATGATTCTCTACTGGAAATCACTGCATGGGCTCAGGAACACTTCCACAAATCACTGCCTGTGAACACAGTTCACTGTGCAGTCCACAAATGCAAGTTAAAGCTGTATCATGAAATAAAATGCCATATGTGGGCTACAGCTCATTTAAAATGTTCTTTTCATACCCAATCGTGTTACTAACTTGTTGCCAGTTAAACTAATTAGTTGTCAAATGCTCCTCCACTTGTTTTTGATTTGTGCTAATAAACTCTTCCAACCTTTTGTTACCCTTCTGCCAACTCGTTTGAGATGTGTTGCTGCCATTAAAGTCAAAATGAGCTAATATTTTCCACGAAAAGGTAAAATGTCTGTTTCAACATCTGCTATGTTGTTTATGTTCTACTGGGCATAAAATATGGGTTCATGAGATTTACAAATCAATGTGTTCTGTTTTTATTTATGTTTTACACAACATCCCAGCTGCACTGGAATTGAGGTTGTAAATGAATGCTGAGATTTATGAATATGTCCAGGAGTCTGCAAATGTGTATTTGGAATTAATAAAAGTAAACATTTTCGTACATTTCATACATAGTGCTGTAAATATTTGCATTGCTATTAATGGCTGAAAAGCATTTTGCCTCGAGCTGAAAGCACAGCTATGTCTTTACATACAATCTTTGGAATTTTTCATCTGCTCTGAGATTTGTCCGTAACTTCACACGTAGCCTCATATTTCAGCGATTAATATGTGAAGAGAGAAACCCGCAGGCCTCATCACATGTTCGCGGATTCTTTTGCACATTCGTAAATCTGGTTATGCAGACACAGACTGAAGTAAGATGCACAACTCTCTCACACATTTGTAAATAATTATTCTGCAATAATTGACCATGTAATTTCATATTACTGATGTAGATCCAATTCATTTCATGCATTTTTAAAAAAAGCTTCATATGCTTCTATGTAGTTTATGGAATCTTGCAAGATCCTTAAGCTCGACTTTAAATATTTTATAATTAGATATTTTCAAGTTTAGCCCATGGAACTAAATCTACTGAACTACACTTGATTGCAATGAATGTTGTTTGGACATTCAATAAATATTAATTTGTTATTTATAGTTCCATAATCTCTCATAACAGCATTGCTAGCTGATACTGCAGTTGGTTTGCAGTGTTCTCGAATCAGTTACTAGTAAAACCAGGAAGGGAACAAAGTGAAAATTCACCATCGGCCATATTCTTCCAACAGGCTCCACAGTGCTGTGCAAGCCAAGCAAAAGGACAAGCAGACCATTTCACAGCTGGAGAAGAGGCTAAAAGCTGAGCAGGAGGCTCGGGCCTTGGCCGAGAAGCAGCTGGTTGAGGAGAGGAAGCGGAAGAAGGTGGAAGAGGCCACTGCAGCCAGAGCTGTAGCTTTAGCTGCTGCCACCAGGTACACATTAGAAAAGTGTATGGGAAGAAATTCTGCCAAACAGGTTTGTTACTAAAATGATCTTGGAATGTAAGTCAGTGAAGGCCGATGGCTTTTTTCTCTTTTGTCCAACAGAGTGGAGTCTACTGATACCTTACGAGGTCGTATCAGAGAACTGGAGACAGAGTATAAAAAGCTCAGCATAGACATGAAACTGAAGGAGGAGCAGATTAGAGATCTGGAGGGCAAGTGCCAGGTGAGACTGAATTCTATGAGTTTGAGTTATGAATATGCTCTTCTAGATCATTGAAGAGACAAATGAAAATCTTGCAGTGTAGCCCTTCACAATGACACAAGCTGAAACTGCGCTTCCTTGCATGGTGAGGCACTACAGTGATATTTCATCTGCTGATGAAACTGCCAAGTCATTTAAAAGATATGGAAAATTTGGTGTCATCTGTAAACAGAAAAAAACACAATTGAGTCTAAATTTCATGAATGGCTGATGATAACACTGTGCTGCTTGCCGACAGCTGAGCTCCAGGCCAAGTATTGAGAAAAACGTCAACTATATGGATTAGCAGTCCTTTCTAAAACTTGGCACTGACAATTCAACAAGCTGTGTGAGGCAACACCATCAGTATCTGCAACATTCTAAATTTGTTGCATTTTACAGCTTTTGACCTCTGTGTCAACCCACAGCAGCTTTAATACATTTCTGAGTTAATTCTATAACTGGAAGAATGAACACAATTCTTCCAAAAAGACACGATTCTCTGATTACGGTATGTGTTTCGATGCTGGTTGCAGAAAGCATTGTCTCACACTAAAGTCCAAATTCTCTCATAGATTTTCAGCTGGGTTAAGATCTGGTGATTATAAATGCTGTAGAATATTAGTGACATTATTTTTATACTCCTCTAACCATTTGTGTCTCATGGTTGAGGACCCTGTTACCCTGAATGAGACCAGGCTAATCAGGTTTTCCTTTTGGCACCAACCTGCATATTAAAAGTACTTAACATTGATTTTTCATGCCCAGTTAACTAGCAGCTGCAGTGCACAATAACTCCAGATGCCATTTATTCACTAAACTGATTTCATTTCACTAAATAAACTTGGCCCCTGTGACTTTAATTTGCATTTACTGCTTTCTGTCCAACCAATTCTTCCATGTGACATTCAGGAGCTGCGGAAGTATAAGGAGAATGAAAAGGACACAGAGGTGTTGATGTCAGCATTGTCAGCCATGCAGGAGAAGACCCAGCACCTGGAGAATAGCCTGAGTGCGGAGACCAGGATCAAGCTGGACCTTTTCTCTGCTTTGGGCGACGCTAAGAGGCAGCTGGAGATAGCACAAGGTACTGGAGATACTTGATATACAACTATTTCCTGATTCTCAACTTTCAGCAAGCTCAGGTTTTGCAACTAATTGATCTGAAGTGAATCCAACAGTTGTCAATGTTCTTCATAAATACACTTTTGCTTTTCTTGACACGACACATCTACAAATTAGGTCAGAGAAGTCGACCGCACGCTGATACGTTGTTGATGTAGGCCATTTTGCACAGTAATGTGAACTGGCACGTGCAAAACTTAAATGCATGTTGTAACAAGTATTCTTAAACCCACGGGGTTCTAGTACATATAGATAACTGATGGTTTGTGGTGCAGATGTCTACACTACACTAATATGGTTTCATTTCTGCAGGTATTTCAACATAATAACAACCATCCTGTGTTTTTTAGAAAACTTTCAAAAACTACAATGGCACTTGGTAGCGCACAGACCTCTGCCAAGACCCATAGTACACTCTTCTGACAGATCGGGATCTCCACCTTGCTCCACTGTATTTGGCCTGAGTATGCATTAAAATCTCATAGATACTGTATGTCAAAACCATTCATTCATTATCTCAGTTTTGGTGGGAGATTTGTTACTGCACAACAGATGAAAAATAATCCCAGATTTTACTTGTATCCTTGCCAAATTGGATACATTCATAAAAATCCTTGACTGTGAGTGGGGTGGTAACATGCAGCATTTAAGTGCATGGAGATTAATGAGTGGCATTGCAGACCAATTTCTTTTTTGGATTGTGACAGACTTCAACACAACCCAAGTTCATTAGAAAAGGGTCAGCAGGATATCAAAAAGTATCTGTTCAAGGAATCCTAAATCACTGGAGTATTGTGGACAGTATGTATAAACAGAGAAAAATGTGTGTGTGTGTGTGTATATATATATATACACACACACATTTTTATATATACACACAAAGAAGGTAGCGAAACGTCTTT
>JAQQAE010003577.1:0-19991 GCA_029823295.1 Pseudamia nigra | reverse complement strand
AAATAGTTTCAGTTTGTTTCTTAAAAATAATTCTGTTGAACTACAATTCATAAGCAATGTCTGATTTTCATTGGTTAATTTTCATCAAATGTTAATTTATTATTACTTTTGTCAGATTTAAGTTATTTCTGTGACCATTGTGGGTTTTTCTGTCATCAACAGAGGGGTACCAACAATTTATCCACGTCTGTGTGTGTGTGTGTGTGTATGTATATGTATATATATATATAATATAAACTACTGAAAAGTATACACAGCAGTCTTACTATATCTGTGCTGGTTTCATATTGACAATAAAATCTGTACGTTTGTAATGACATTATACTGTAGCTCGTTCTGTATATTAATGAGTGGATGAGAAGCTTGAAGAGCAGAAATAAATGGATTCTCATCTTATTATCACCAATGAAATGGAATAAGATAACTCTTAAGGAAAACAAATCAATAAAGTTTATTTGCAGTACAATTACTCTTGAGGTTACAGATAATTACTGTTATAGTCCCTCATCAAGCTGGGCTGTTGCCCATCCATCTCCAAATTTCTCCTTGTGTCCTTTACTTCTTCGGCCATCTTTTTTATCTGAAGTAATAAAGCTCAATAGATTTATGGGATAGTATATTAAGGGCTGAGTGTGTGTGTTTAGCATCAGTTATGACTACCACAAGGTCAGTTTAGGTTGCTGGTCCTCTCAACCAGCTGCCGGCGAAGCAACTTTACCACTCAGCCATGAAATGACTTGGCAAGCAGTTCAGGGAGTGGCACACAACACTGAATCAATGATGCTCATCCTATATACACACACACAAAATAAACCCCAAGGAAAATGTTGACGCAACACCAGCATGTGTTACTCTACAGAGGTGCACATTAAATCAGAAACAAATCAGAAGCACTGCAAAAGTAACACAAGTTGAACCCAAGTGATCCAAAAAATGGCCTTTCCCCCTTTGCTTTCTCCTCCTCCTTCCTCCTTTCACTTTTAATGGGGACAGAGGGGACAGATGGAGAGAACTCCTCACCCTACTGCCCCCCGTCCTCCCGCTTTACCTCCCCCCTTCCCTGATGTTTGTGTCTTAATTATATTAGCGCCCTGGCTAGCACCGCCACTCTGTTTACTCACAGCTCCATTCATATCCATTTAGCCTGCACCTGTTTGGTCCCAGCCGGGGTCACACAGAGACAGCGCACCCACAAAACATACACGCATCACACACCTCACACAAACACACAACGGGTCACGCACATATGCTCAAGCTGTCCACTGGGAGGGAGAGGGAGCAATGGAGATGTCAGACAGAAAAGGTAGGCTAAAGAGAAAAACACACAGAAAGACAGGGAGATAGCAGAATTAAGATTGTAGGGGCTCCTTTTTTCAATTGGAAAGCAGATTAAGATCAGGATGGCTGCAATTTAAAGATGGCACTGCTAGCAACTCCTGTGTCTGTTATGAGATATTATCTGACTGTGTGGTAATATATTTTTCAATAAGCACAAGTTTATGATGAAAAATGTAAGAGTAAAGGACGGAAACGCATCTAATATAGGATACAGATATAAATTGGCCAGCTTTGTGGGTTACAAACTGCTCACTGGAAGACAGCTTTGCATTTGTTTGTGTCATTTAGTAATACAGTATTTAATATTGCTTGGTCTCGGTGTTTTTAGATAATGTATTTAACGATTTGCTTGATAAACCATAATTAATGTTTAATCTATTCATCAGCTAATCAGTAGCAGTAATGCTCAGGCTATTGTTTAGGTTGAACAGTGATTCATTGCTCCTTTCTGATATTTGTGGCTGCGACTCTATCTGGGCAACACTACGGGATCCATCGTGTTAACTGCCAATTTTTCTAGTATAATTTAGGGACCCACATTTATCTTGCAGTGACCCCTGTATGGGCCCTGACCCAGTCTTTGAAAAACACTGCTCTGGAGGACATAACCACTATATCATCTTCGAGTGTGTATGTTCATACTTGGCAATTAATGGCACTCTTCCATCACAGGTTCTTTTGGTCATGGACAAGCGAACACAAGAGACGTTCATCCTGAAAGTAAGTGTAATTTGCATGGGTGTGTGTCTGCATCTTCTGTGTCCTGACTGTAAGTGTAAGTGTGAAGTGTGCCAGAAGCCCCTGTGTGTGACTGGTGTAATTGATTCTAATGGGCCTCTCCCTGTCAGCTCCTCTGCTCTCAGGTGTGAGACGTGTGCCAGATGCCAATGCACAGCGCAGGCACAGATGACTACGCACACACATACACTCATACCAGCACACACTCCAATGTGAACTTTATGTGTAGCGCTGATAGATTTGTGTGGCTCTTTTAAAGTCACGCGCTGTATGTGGCTTGATGAATCCAGTGACTTTGGGTTGCCATGGGGCAAAGCTGGCACCATGTTAATGGGAGCTTTCTCCTTTGCCACACTACTGTCCACATTTTTTGTACCTTGTTCTTCTCACCTTTGTCTTCTTTCTGCCATCTATGCCCTTCTTTTGTGGGTCAATTTCTGTACTTACTAGGAGTCGACTGAAATGTTTTTTTAGCGACACAGATTATTAGTTGTTAATAAGACTAATATTTAGAACTAGAGCTGCACACTTAATCACATTTTATCAATTTAAAAATCTAGCAATATTTGGATTGATAAGGAATTTTCCCAGTGTGGGAACTTATCTTAAGTTGTATCTTATCTTATTGAAATATTTGCATTCAGTAACATATTAAGTAGGAGTTAAATGCAAAATTAAAGTTTCAGTTTTATTTGCAAAAAAAATACACATTTCAGAATTTCTGTCATGTATGCATTTTACTTAACACCCAAACGGAGTAAAATCAAAACTGCATATTGTTTTATTGTCCATAATGGTTGCAGTGTGATATTATTTTCCCCCATACCACACAGGCCTGCTTCAAACCGACATGCACTGGCAGTAAAAATTAAAAACATGGCAACTTTCTGAATAATCTGCCGATTCAAATACAGATACTGAATTTTATTTAGCGTTCAACAATATTAGCTATCAGTTTAAGTTGAGTTTTTTTTTCTGGTAAGTAGTACTAGCAAAGTGGAAAAACTACCTTTCTCAATAGTCTCCACAGACTATTAGTTATGATGTATAGCAATTAGAGAGAATTGTGTTGTTTGAAGTAGCTCCATTTATTTTATGTTGTTGGGTAGAAAAACACAGATAATTGTAAAATTGTGTACATAAGTATGATGAGCATCATGGCTAAAACAAACCCCAGTTCCAACAAAGCTGGGACATTGTGCAAAACATAAATAAAAACAGAATACATTGGTTTGCAAATCATTTTCAACGTATATTCAATTGAATACACTACAAAGACAAGATATTTAATGTTCAAACTGATAAACTTTGTTAGTTTTAAAAATATTCACTCATTTATATTTCTTTTTAAAAACACTCAATAAGTGTTTAGAAACTGAGGACACATTTAAAAAGTTGAACATGTTGACTGTTTGCTCACACAGTTGCTCACAAAGTGGTGAATCTTGCTTGTGAACAACAGAGCCTTTTGGGGATGCTCCTTTTATATAGTGTCAGGGCATTAAACTATTTCACTATTTTCACTCATGTTTTGTCTATTCTCCCTTCTTATCGTACACAGGGATTAAGAAAAAGCAGTGACTGTGGGACGTCTAAAAGGACCATCATGCCTCTCTCCGTGCCCTACATGGTGCAGCTGAAGAAGTTTGTCATCTCTGAAGACACAGTTTTCCTTTTGCTACACTATGCTGAAGGTAACTCATGCTTGGGTTCCTTTTCTGGTTTTATCTTCTTTGTCTCCAGCCGTCTTTTCCTTTCCTTCAGCTCATCCCTCTTTGCCTCTTCTCTCACCCCAATTCTGCCCTTGTTCCAGACAGATGTTTGATAGAGATGGGTGTGTGTCACAGATCGTTATTTTGAATACCAGGTGGCGTCATGCTTCATTAGCTATGCCAACACCTGGACCTCCTTACATCCCACTCACTCCAGGTTGTATGTGTAGATGAGCGCATACAATGAATGAAAGTGAAGTCATATTTTTTAATGCGCTGTAACCTATTCAATCTGGTGTACCCCATAACAACCATGCACTAATATTAGTGGACAGATCACCACACTACAACAGCATGGAATATCATATGGGACTGTTCACCATGATCTAATGAAGTTAATATAACTCCAGGACATAGTATCTGTGTGATTACATCCAGTTTCTGTGATACAGAAAAGTATTGTGTTGTTTCTTTTGCCTTCACATTCATAGCGTTCTTACATCATGGAAGCAGCTGATGGGTTGAACAGGGACAGACAGGCAGAGGGAGGAAAGCAGTGACCTGGGTGACATTGGACAAAACATGTGGATGGTTTTACTTTCTAAGCCATCGAGTGGCCCCGCTATCATTATCATCATTGTGAACTCCCTATCTATTCTCATCACACACAACAGATGCTGGCTTCCAATTGCTCACACTGCAGCTGTGTGACTATCTGTATGTTTGCGCATGCATGCGTGTAAGAGAGAGACAAGTCAGAATGTCAGTACTAAACTGAGTTCATAAACCACACACACACCCTTCCACATTAAGCTTAATTGTTTTCAATTGTAGTTGTCTTTATTTACCTTGCTTACTCATTTCTAAGTTTAAGCTAATTGCCCTTTCAGAATATTGTCCCAGACACCAAACTGAAGAAATTATTGTGGGAAATATTGCAATTGGGATTTTGATTTGATTATATTTAGAAAAGGGCATGTAGGGGAGAGTGGGGTAAGATGAGCCATTTTTTTAAACTAAGTTGTCATCGAGGCAAGGAAAAATGCAACAGAGACATAATGAAAACACATATCCTTAAAACACATCTATAACAAAGAGCCTGGAAAATATGACCTTTTTGAAATAAGGTGTTCCAGAAGCTCAACTTGCTCCAGATTAGGGGTAGGTTGAACGAAGTCTGTAGATGGGGCAAGTCGAGCCACCTGGGGGTAAATTGACCATGTGACTTTATAACTGACACCATGAACATGACTTAAAGACAATGTATCCCTGTAAAGAGAGTCATTTGATGACATTTTTCACATTACACATAGTCTTGTTTATTTTCTTAAAGCTGATTTAAACATCCTAGAAAAAAAAGCAAAATGTTTAATACCATGGGTGAACACATTTTACCACATCTTTGGGAAATGAAGGTACTCATGAAATAAAATAACCGCCAGCATAATTTTGAACGACAAACAAATAGAAAACATCATAATATATAATAAGTAATTGGCGGAAAAAATGTTATTATGTTCAGCAATATTTCTCAAATGTTCACATTTTTAAACGGTTTTTATATTTTGAAGCTTATTTTAATGAGCCACACCACACCTTGTCTTCCTTCGCTCGGGTCTCAGTCCCATCAAGGGGTGTTGAGCCCAGAGTTGTTTTTTTCTTGGGTACATTCTTGGAATGATTTATAATGTTTAACACATGGTTAAAACAAGTCAGTTTCCCCCATTGCAACCGTTTTGGAATTAAGTTGCTAGTTTTTCAGTGCATGCTATTCTTTAGCTAAATGATTCACATGGTTACATATGTTGGTGAATATTACACATTTTTAGACCTGCTTACATTTGAAAAAGGCCATAATACCCAACATGCAGAAAATGTACTTTGGCAAACAATTTGTCCATTTGACATAGATGATTAAATGGCACATGTATTCATGTTGCAGATTTTTTATTGCTATTTTATATTTGCCTCCTGCTTGTCATATATGTTCGTACATATACAACCAGCAGATGGAAAAATAAAATTAGTTATGAAATAATGGCATGAAAAAAAAGCTTGGCTGGTGTGGAAAGACCTTCCAAAAGAAAACAATATATATTTATTAAAAGTACATTAACACATCCTTGCAGACAGGACAGTATAAAACTAAAATTAACCACAGTTTCAGTTTAATCTAGCTCTGTTGCTCCAAACATTTAGCAGAAATAAGCTTTGTGCTTGATTATAAGATATTTACTCCACAAAGACTATTGAGAGAGTGGAAATAGGTCCAGGTACTAAAGTTAACCCCTATTTTCTTCTAAATCAGGTGCTGAGTTTCTAGAAATCATTAATTGTGTTCCTTTTTTCTGTCCTTAGGAGGGAAGCTGTGGTCTCACATTGGAAAGTACCTACATAAGTCCAGTCCAGATGAAAGCTTTGACATTCCTTTCATCCAGAAGAGCCACACGGCAGCTATACATTCTCCACAACATATTGTGTCCCTGATGGGTGAAGCCAGCACTGGTTCCGGGTCTCCTGTTGGATTGCAGAAGAACGACGAGGAGAACCTCTTCGCATCTGTTCTCAAGAATGCGCTGCCTCCCAGGCTTATGGAGCACACAGGAGCCCAGTCAGACTCTGGAGCCACTTCTGAGGAAGAGTGCACAAACAGTTACTTGACTCTTTGCAATGAGTATGAACAAGAAAAAGTAGAACCAGATGCACTAGGGGAAGAGGAGGAGAAGAGTGAACAGGAAATGCTGTCACTGGAAGTGCCCATTGCTACCACCACCTCCTCACGTAGTCGCTCACTACTTAGCAATGACAGCCTCTCCTCACCTATCAGCTCTCAGGAACTTGGCTTTTTCACAGAGTCATCTGACAAAAGTGGTCACACCCATGACTGTGGTGATGGACAGGACCACAGTGAAGTGTTTAGTCCTTTGCCCTCCCCTGTTGTGCCTTTGTCTTTGGATCAGTCCAAGCACACACCAATGGAGTTTTTTCGTATTGATAGCAAAGACAGTGGAAGTGAGGTGACCTGCCTCGATCTGGGAGAGCCACGTTCCTCTTTTAAGCAGGTCCCTCTCTTTTCTACATCTGACTTGGGTTCTGATGTCACTATGGATCTTCCAGAGCTGCCTCAGGCGGTCAAGGGCCGCAGCTCAGAACTTTGGACATTAGACTGTAGTGACAAAGGTTCTAATGAATCTGTTCCAGTCATTTCATTTAAGGAGGCAGCAGTTGAAGATGAAGGCCACCCACCAGATCTTCTGGTCAACCTACCTATAGTGAGTGCTCCTGTTGCTTCTTTACAGGAGGAGTTAGACTCTTCTGGGGCATGCCTGGGCCTTGACGCCACAGCATCTCCTCAAAAGTTCATCCAGCCTGATGTTTTACAGCTTCACAGCCAACCTGAGGAAGAGGAGGAGCAAGATTTGTCATCATTTTGTACAGCTTCTGCAACTTGTGATGTCAGTGCTGCATCTTCTTCTCCATTCAATTCACTGTGGGACAACTACAACTTGGCATTTGGACAAGAGGTCTCTGACAAAATAGCGGTAGATCCAACAGGTCAAGATGATGACCTCCTTGAAGTTAATGTATCAGTCACTGACTCTGTTGGAGAGAAACTGGATCCGAGTGCAGACGTGAACACAGACTTTACAAATCCCAGTGATAGCAACACAGGCTCTGTCTCAGACAGGAATGGAATTAAGGCTTTGGAGGCCATTGAGAGTTCATTAGGTCTTGATGTTGATTCATCCGAAGTTGTTAGTAATACAGTCGGCACTGAATTTGATAAAGATGTATCGCGGCTGTTTGCAGAGCTGGACGACCTGTCGTTGGCAGCATCCCAAGCTCGTATCCCAGAGGAGTTTGTACAATGCTGGGCTACAGAGATCGTCACAGCCCTGGATTCTCTACACCAAGAGGGCATTATCTGTCGAGATCTAAACCCCAACAACATACTGCTCGACCAACAAGGTTGGTCTTCCAAGAATTAAGCATTTCAGTAGATTTTGTTAAGTTTATTCCTACAATGTTATTCTCCCTTTGTTGGCATATAAATTGGTGTTTTGTTGTTTCTAAGACAATTAATTTAAGTATTGTCAAGATGACAGAGATACCCCAGAATACAAATCATTTTTCAGTCAAAAAGGAATGTTCTTATTTGGTACAGGACCCAGCAAAATCTATATTGTCTGTTTTGTTTTGTTTTTTCAGTGAAAACTACTTTCAAATATTAACATTCCCATTAAAACCATTGCTCATTTAATTGTAATATCTGTTTAAAAATTGCAAATCAAGTCAACATTACATATAAGCACATTTAAACACAACAGACATCAACCAAAGTGCTGTACAAATTCAGAAAGCTTTATATTTTGGGTCTTTGTTCAATCAGGTTTGCAAAATTGTGTGAGGACTGAATTAATTTGAACTTTTTCCACTTTGTCCCTACGACCAAACACAATAGCCTAATATTTAGCATAAATTACAGGAAGATGTAACATGAGATCCTTAAGCCACTATGAATTATGGCTGTAACAGGAGAAATATGCATCTCGTTACTTATTAGGTGGTTCATTAAGAGATGCATCACGGGTCAGACAAACATTACCAATGCTGACTTGTGAAAATATGTTGGTGGTGTATGTTCATATTTTCCCTCTTGGAGAAATCATAAGTCAAGCATGTATCCCTCTGTGCCCTCTGCACTATATTCACATCATCATTTTCTTCAGCAGAAAAACAAATGGTTGATATGAAGATAGGATGTTTACTTCCTTTCAAAGGGCAGAGGGCAGCCATAATCTAATCTGTTTACTAAAATGAAAGCTCTTCTGGAAAGGAAAGTGTTGTTTTACCAGGAGGTCACAGTATCCCCCTCAACGTCTTCTTTTGTGGTCCTACAATCATCTCTTTCCACCTTGTTATCAACAAGCGTCTAATTAGCTGAGTGGCTGTTTTCGTCTCCCTGGTGGTAATTATTGTTCTAAAGGGCCCATCAACGGCGTAGTGTGGTGCATCAGTCTGGCTAGCCCAGGCTAATGGCCACGGCTACCTAATGACACCATTAGTTCTAATGATAGCGTTAACGGGTAGCCGCTAAACAGGAGTAATCGCTGGGGCTGTGTGCTGGAAAAGCTCATGAAGGGATGTAGAGAGGCGGAAAGGAACGGAGGAAGGGAGCGCTTGAAAGGTGAGTGAAGAGTTTGGAAAGTACAGGTTTAGAGTGACACTTGACTGAGAGGCAGAGGATTAGATTAGTGTTTCATTCCTAGACTGAGCTGAGTATTTTCCTTTCTGCTTAGGTCGTGTTCAGCTTACCTACTTCGGCAGCTGGAGTGATGTGGAGGAGTCCTGTGACAAAGAGGCTGTTGCTAATATGTACTGTGCACCAGGTGAGACATGTATATACATCAGCCTGTATATTTTGGCCAGAACCCTCATTTTTTGTATTTGTGTCAGTTGGGGATAAAGTTGAGTACACTTACTCTAAGCCAATAAGCTCTCATTCTAGCCAGACATTAAATATAATAATTGTGCACTTCTTTCAAAGGTTCACACAGGTGCAGTTGGTGCTTTTTTTTGGTGAATTGTTGGTGATCCGAGTGATATTTTGTACATATAAATGCATACAAGAAAAAAGTCACAAAACATTAACACCATTCTGATTTTGTTTTAAAACTGTTTTAAAATGAAATTGTTCTGTTTAGGAATAATCTTTTAGCATTCCCAAGTGCTTTACACTCATAACACATAATGAGGGTAAGCGCTGACACCACTGGACACACCTTACAAATTTCTTGAATAACTATGCACCTGCTGTTAATGTAGTTAGTAGTATCAGCCTTTGTATTCTAATCTAAAACAGGTGCCGTTGCATTTCCACAATACTTTGTTTTCATAATAAAGCCTAACGTATCATATTTGATACATACATTTTGTAGGCCCTTAATTCATCAGTTGAATTTTTTTCCTTAAATAACGGTTGTATACAATAATATAAATGCAGTGAACTGACAATTCAGTAGGAAGCAGAAGGCAAGCCTCTGAGGACTTTCAGGGGGGCCATCCAAAATGACATCCTCCTGCCTCTAACCCTAGGTCAGTTTAAACAGTTTTTTTGCTTTTTGTAAAAGCACTTTTGGTGCCATGGAGTGATACACAGGATCTGTTAAGAGTCTAAATAAATGTTATGTTTTATGTTTTGGTTTGTTCATTAAAAAACGAGCTGCAGCAAATACCTCAGTTATACTAAGTGTTTTTGCATATTTTTCTCATTGGTTTGAAGATCTAATAAACAGTTTCAAAGAAATAAAATTTTCCAGCAATGTTTTGATGGTTAAGGCTGTAAAGCAGGTGTACTCAAACATTGCCACAAAGGGCCGAGACCTAATATATACAGTCTATGGCCAAGACACTGCAGGTTTTCTCTCCAGCCACTCACTAAAGGAGGTGTTTTCACTGAAGAGCAATCAGTAGGAAAGAATTCAGTGACATCACCTGCTGAAGAGACTGGTTGGAAAGAAAAAGTGCAATGTTTTGGCCCATTGTGGCAATGGTTGATTACTCCTGCTTTAAAGAGTTAAAATACTGCAGTAGTGTGGATGCTAGGTGTAAATGCAACATATGTTATGCATTTTAATACAAAAATGCATTCATGTGTGTACACAGGGTCTCTCAGTCAGCAGGACTCAGCAAAAACTACTGCAGTGATCTTAATTAAATTTAGGAGAAGGGTTGGCCAAAGACCCCTGAGAGGCTAAAGATCTCTCCCTGCTTCCTTTAATACTCAAGAGTGATGAGCCTCTTTTCAGTAAGTTACATTAAGAAAATGTGTGGTACCAACTGATAAGGTTTCATGGTACCAGTTTAACCAGTGGCACCAGAGGAAAATCATAGGTTAATATTTGTGACTTGTGCTCGGTTTAATTATATTGTGGAACAAGAAGAAGAGTGGGCTGTTGGTCTTCTTGGAGATCTATGCTCTTATACATTTATATTTTAACTTAGATTTTAATTTCCATGTAGATGGTATGAAGGATATACCTACTTCTTGTGTGCTGAAATCTTTTAAAAAGTTCAATCTTGCTGCAGCTCTTGTTGTCCTGTAGAGGGTGCTGTTGTGCAGCAGAGGACCAGGTCTGTGGTAACCCTTTGTGTTGCCCCCACCGGGCTTGTGGCAGCCCTGGCATGTTGTTTAAAAGCTGCCTAAAACAAACTGCCACTAGACTACAACACCATGTCCCTGCTTATCTTTCTGCGCGTCTATGTTTGTGAGTTTGCACATGCATTTGACATCTATGGGTGGATAACTTCTAATGTGCTCTTGCTTTAAGCATATTATTTTACACTTGGACTGTTTAATAGATAATGTACAGTACGTTTAATTATATCTTACTTAAATATGCTGCATAGAAAGCTGGGCAAACTTGCAGACGTACACAATGACCCTCATACTCATTCACTCTCCCACTCACTTGTATTAAGCTGTTAGTTCGTATTCATCCTCCTTATCAAGCCAGAAAGGTCGCTTCAGATTTAAATCCTCCTTGTGTCTAGAATGTACACCACTGTTGTAATAAATCTGAAAGCTACAAATGCTCTCTCTAATATCCAAAGTGTGTATTTTTACTCCCTTAGCAACAGTGTGTTTAAAAGCCTACTAATGGAAATAGAAGCACGTCGAGGCATATGTTCTAGTGCCCAGCATGAGATGGCCTAAAGACACTGGAATACTGCGCAACACAAGGAGCTCAGCACATAATGCAGCTGAACATCTAAGCAGTAAAAAAAAAAAAAAAAATTGGTTGCTTAAGTCACTGTGTTAATGTACCCAGAATCATTCTCCTATTATTAAAATCTGGAAATTTTTCTGTGGTCTAGGATTCGCAGGAAACCTTTCATGATTTCTGTTTTTGGCTGTTTGCTGATGCAATTAATAAAATAGCTTGATTTTTTTTTTTTAGGATTATTAAAGTTATCTTTTCAGATTTTATAATTTTACAGATTTGTAGTAAAATTATACATTCACCTTAAGTTATATTTCACTTTAGATCAATCATTTGCAAATTAAGATACACTTTAGTTTAATTACAAAATCACAATTTCACAAAATTATAAATGGCTAGTACCAGGTGCAGTACAAGTCATTAGTGGTGCTATTAAAATCACATTTTCTGTTTGACTTTAGTGCAATAACTAATATAAATGCAGGTCATGAAGGTAGATTTTATATCATACACTGTCCAGTAAAGGCTAATGTTGCAGATAAAAGGTGTCTCCTCCCTAAACAGCCCTAGAATTGAACTGA
This sequence comes from Pseudamia nigra, assembly GCA_029823295.1. Taxonomy (NCBI): domain Eukaryota; kingdom Metazoa; phylum Chordata; class Actinopteri; order Kurtiformes; family Apogonidae; genus Pseudamia; species Pseudamia nigra. The sequence goes on along the minus strand of JAQQAE010003577.1, from coordinate 7,898 downwards.
CCTCAGTCCAGGTGTGAAAGGGCCTTTTGGTTAAATGACTGTTAATCCTATGTGGATTTGGAAATGTAATGCATAGCACCGACCAGCAGGGGGTGTGTTACACTTTAATGGAACAAAAAACCCAAGGCTACATCCATTACCTTTGCAGCACTAACAACTTTTCTGTTTTCTTTTGTCAGTGTCTTTCTGTCAGTGTCTTCATTTTGGAGGTGAAGCATCTAGAAATTACAGAGGCATCAATAAAAACTCTGATGCTTGTTTACATACTTAGGCCTTTACCACAGACCCTCACATATACCGTATCTGTGGATGTATGTGGCAGTGAGCACACACACGCGTTAACGTCTCTCCTGCCCTTGTTATGCATTGCTGTTTATCCAGACAGGGTCAGCTCTAGCGATGGCTTCATTCCTGATGACAGATTTATGACTGTTTGCCAGAAAGCTAGCAGGGGGTCTGCTGTGACCGTATGTGTATCTAAGTGTGTGTCTGTGTGTGGGTGTAAGACGGAGGGAAACATGTTTTTAAAGCGCGCACATTCACACCCGATAAACACGGGAGGGGACTTGGAAAATACATTGGCATAGTATTTATCTGTTTTATCTGTGCTCCTGCTTATTTACTTTCTCACAATTTTGTCATTACAGAGAAACATCAGATGGCTACCGTTTTATTTTTAAGTAAGAAAATAGCTGTAATCTGTTCAGTGACAGATAAAAAAAAAACAGTCTGTGCAGATGAGCGACCATGGAAATTGTCTATTGTTCTGTTGAGAGGGAAGCAGGGGCAAAAGCAATTGTCTTCAAAGTCTAAGAAAGGGGAAATTCAATATTCTTCCTCTCTGAGGTAACAACTCAGTTAGTGAGGACTCAATCACCCTCATGTTTTGTTTTAAAAGGTTTTTTTCTTTTGCCTGTTCAGCCATTCATGATCAAAAGGAAGATAAACTTTTGTTCCTCTTCTGACACTGAGCTGTCATCTCATTATTTTTGAAACCTTTTCAAGTAAGTAATTTATACCCTGAGAGTGTTGCTTTTTCAGAATATTTAACTCCTTTATCATAGTTCAAGTTAGTTAGGTGTTGTGTTAGGTTTAGAAATAATATTTTTTTTTCTTACATATCCACTCATTGCACTATTTCAACAAAACCTTTCAGACTTGCAAGACACAAACATCATGCACTGATCCCTACTTACTTCCTACCTGCCTATACTGTACTTCCTCCTACAATAATGACTGTTGGTTAAGTTTTAGGGAAGTCTGTGTAAGAGGAGAAGAGAGAAAGTTCCTTATCGTGCCCAGGAGAGTGGAGATGGAGTGTGATTAAGATACATAGTAGAAGGAACTGCGTTGTTCAGGGGAAAAGGAAGAAGAGGCCACAAGGTGAATGAGCTGTATTGTTGCAGTGGTGTATCTCACTTCTTCAGTATCCTTTGTTTCCTTTCATGAAATGCCAGGTTAAAAGAGGCAATGGTCACGTTAAGAAGGTATAGGAATCATACAGCGCACTGTAACAGTGGGCTTCGGGTGACCCATGGCCTGTGGACGCAGTTAATTCTCCCTTCCCATCCTCTTTCTTTCTATCTCCCGCTCTCCCTGCCTCATTCTGACAGAGCGGTAAGTGAAGCCAGCTCCACTGTACTCTCCCTGCAGCTCCTTAGACATTAATCCATTGTGATGACATCGACCTTGCTCTGAGACGTGTGCGTGTATGTGTGTGTCCAGTAGCTTCCCTCCAGCTCATAACTACGCAGGTATCACTAGTCCGTTCAATGACGATCTTCTCTCCTTGGCTGTCAAAACAGTAGTCCTGGGGAGCCCTGAAGAGTGGTTGCTCAGTTGGTTGTACATATGTGTGTTTGTATTTTTGCATGTGTGTTGATACAAAATCGTGCAAGTCATATCATAGCCCTCTCTAACCTTGGCTGCAAGAGAGCTACACAGGCCCCTGGAGTTCCCAGGAGCCTGTAAGAGATGAGGGGGTCTTTGTCTCTTCTGCTCCCACAGCTGAGGAGCGTGTACTCTGGGCACACACTGCCGTGACCCTGGGTGCCGGCCCTCTGGGTGACCGCCTCCTCCCCTATGGAGAGCAGAGCAGAGGGAAGCTGAGCGGCATAAGAGGCCATCTGGTACTGAGTGGATCTAGCATACACTCTGACTTTAGCAAAAATGAGAATCGCTGCTGGTTTATGTGCAGATATTCTTTGGAGGGTCAGCAGTCTTCAGTCATGCTGGCTGTCAGACCAGCGAACAGGTGAAAGACTTAAGAAATGTCTACCTTGAGAATGTCTTTTTCTGTTATCAGGTGTTTTGTTTATAACATAATAAGCTTGAACACAACTTAAGTAAAGCCTTGCAGAGAAATGAAAGTTTTTACTGACAAGTTTTACATCAAGAAACTTGAAGATGTGCAGACATTGAAGGCTGGACAGAAATGTTAACACAGTTTGTTCTCAGATGTTGCTGCTTTACATTTCTTGTGTGCACGTTGGAAGTGTGTGTTGAGGTCAGGTCATGCAGATGGTGTGAAGTTGCAGCACAGACGGTTTCCTCAATTTAACAGCTTTTTTATTATGCAAATCACCCTTTTATGAGCCACACTTGCCTGTGTATGTGTGTGTGGGTGGAAGGAGACAGTGTCTATGTTTTTTGTCTTGATTGTATTAATTAAATAAAATATTAAGTAGTCAAGCTCACATTTTAAAAGTTTAGTCAGATAAGTCATGCTATCATGTGGGTTCAAGTACACATTTTTTTTTCTCTTGTTTTATTGCCACTCTTCTTCAATGTATTAACCGAATATGTTTTGTTTGTTAATTGATTATTTCTGCATCTTCTGTGTGTTTTAGAGATAGGAGGTATTGGTGAGGAGACGGCAGCCTGTGATTGGTGGAGTTTGGGCGCCATCCTGTATGAGCTGCTAACAGGCATGGTGAGTCAAAAAGTACAAAAAAATGTTATCTTTGTTGCTAAGGTGTTGTGGGATGTCTGTAGGTGTCTTGGCTTTCAACTCTCTCACATGCTTTATGGTCATGCCAGGTTGTGTGTGATTTGTGCGTGCATCTGTATGTGTTGAAGTAGGTGGAGTTTGTTGTTTTGGTGTGCACGTGCGTGTGTGAGGTGCGTCTTGGCTGCCGTCTCTTAGTCTGGTTCTCGGGGAGTGCCAGGGGTGTCAGTGTGACTTTCTCCCCCAGCCTGAGCTCCATCTGCTGGGCCAGGGGTCAGTTCTCACGGGCCTCTTTTCTGGCTCCTGGAGCATCCCGGCCTCAGCAACGGTGTGGAAGGTGCAGACCAGGGCAGCTCTCAAGGCGCTTCAGCTCTGCTGGTCCAGGATCAGGACTGTCTGAGGGACCATCTTTCAAGACAGGCTTGGGGAGAAAGTGGAGCATCTCAGTGCCTTTTGTTTGTAAGACAACAGTTGCGTATACAGCTGCTATAAATGTACACAAACATGCAAACTCATCCTAATTGTAACTTTCTGCTGTCTTGAAGGTTAAATACATACACATTAGCACGCACAGACACACAGTGCAGGTGCATGGTGTCCCTTTATTTTTTAGTGTCTATTAAATTTGAATAAATTCTAACTGATTGCCAGTGGGCATATTTTCATATCAGCTATCAGTAGTTCCCATCAGTGGCCCAGACATGAGTTGGGGTGTTAGGTTAGTGTTAGTTTGCTTCACAATACACACCCACTTACCTGGAAAAAATCTCCGTCACACAGATGTCTCCTTTGATGATTATGTCTGGGTACAGTCCTGGCAAGGATACACACACACAGGCACACATAGTGTCTCTTGATCCTTGCAGGATAAGATCTTGCCTGGAGCAGTCTTGACTGCAGCTAGGAACCCAGCCAGAACTCCTGCAGCATGTATCAGGAGGGAGAGAAAGCGAGAGAGAGGCAACTGACTTAACTGATCTAAAAAACACAGAGTTTCCCAACACAAACACAGTTTACGCTTTTTTCTTGCTGGACATGTTCTGTTGTAGCACTTTAAATGAAAGATGTGCTATAGAAGCGCAGTGATTATGGTCATTATTGTCAATTATTTTCACAATAGAGCTGCATCCTGTAGTCAGAAAAACATTTGCGAGTCTTGTGCTCTCCCTCAATTTATTTTACAAAATTTTGAGAGAACAATTCCTTTTTACAGATTTTGAAATGGCAAATTAGCTCTTCCAGTAAACTTGCACACTATAAAGAACAAATTTAGTGAAATCAATGTTTTTCCATGTCAGTCTTTGTGTGACAGTAACACTGTCTACACATACAGTAGTTCCAAGAAACACCAACAGCATTGAAATTATGGCTTTGTTATCATTTGTGTGATCAGTGTTGTTTCAGGTGCACAAGCTCTCTGGTGTCCTATTTGTCCAGTGCTGATGTTCTCACATTGACCTAGGCTCTGTGGGTGTCAGTATCTCTCTCCCCTCTGTCTACTTTTCTTTGTTTTTGATTGATAGTTATCTCTCTCTTTCCTTTCCACCCCTCCATTCCTCTCTTCAGTCTCTGCTGCAGTGTCATCCAGCCGGAATCAGTCGCCACACCGCTCTCAACATCCCAGAGTTTGTTTCAGAAGAAGCCAGGTCTCTGCTGGAGCAGGTGAGAGTGTGACACTGTGGCTAGTAGGTTGATGTGTGCAGTTGTGTATGCACTGATTATTTTAATAGGATTTTGTTTCTCTTTACAGTTTTTGTTTTATTGGATCTATTTGATCTAAAAATCGTTCACTGCTGCCATGATAATGTAACTTGTGACTCAAGCCCTGTGTCTTGGTATGTAGACTCTTAATATAGATTCTAAAGAGTGAATAGCCTCTTCCCATATAAAGAAATCAGGTAAATTATAAAAAATGTATATTTATTGCACATGAACACAGAACAGGCATTATTGAGGAAAAATATTTCCAAAAAATTGCTGAAATAACAATTCTATACATATCTGTGGTCTCTGTGTTCAGACTGTAGAAAATCTAGGTTGAGGAAGGGGTTTAAATGTGCTGTCTATAATGTTTATTGTTCATACAACCTCATAGTTGTCAAGCTAGTATGTCTGTCCTTTTTTTTTTTTTTACCTGTACCAGATGTTGAAGGAATCTGGAATACAGTCTCTCACCGTCATCCTGTGCTTAAATTCACTACAGTTGCGAACTCCATAGTAGCTACTGTTACCACTTTAACTTCACAAGTGAGTACATGAGCTTGTGCACACATGAGGTTGTAAGCCGTGCCCAAACATATATCATGGATGGCAAAACCATGGACTACTGGCTAGTTTGGACCTTTAAGTAATGACTGACAGCTGTAATAACCAACTTTTCCATAGTACAGTACTTCCATACTTACATTTAGTTTATTTATTGGGACAGACCTCTTGTATTTTTTTTCTGGCTTCATTTTTCCCTTTGATTTAGGCTCTTGTAGATATGTCAGTGTTTTAATGCTACGTATATAGACTATTTTTAACACTACATAGAATTAAACCACTTAGATTCATGCATTCTTGGACAGCTCTCCTGCTATCACCATGTAAAATTAAAACCTTCTACCTTTATAATATTTATGTCTTCAAGCAAAATAATCTGCAAATTAATTGTCATTATTATGTTTTTACCCAGATTTTTGGTTCAGAATATGATTCTTGTATTTCTCTGTGGCATGTCGATGTTTAGTTATCACAAATATCTAAAGAAAAGAGAGAGAAATGTAATACTGGCTTTTAAAGCACTATTTTTTCACTGTGTATCATGTACTATTTGGTTATTGTTGATTTTCCAACTGATTTATCAGTTAGCCAGAGTATTTGTGTTCTTAATGTTAAATTTCCTGCAAAGGTAATATAATTTATAAAAGGGTAAGGCCAGGAATACTGCCCACTGTACAAAAACGAAAGCAATGCTCATGGGGATTAAGTGAAATCAATCAATCAGTGAGTCAGACTTAAAACCTGGAACACAGAGGACTTCACAATAAGACAAAGTAAAAAACACAAGTTATCCTGTTTATGACTTTTCATGCTAATTAACGTTGGTCATGTTTTTTCTTCTTGTGCAGCTGCTTCAACACAACCCGACAGAGAGACTTGGAGCTGGAGTGGGAGGAGCCGATGACATCAAATCCCACCCCTTCTTCTCCAGAGTGGACTGGACCAAATAGATCAGAGTTGTATGCCAGGACACTGGCTGTTCCAAATCAACTCCTTTCAAACTGGACACATAAAATATATAGTCAGTCCACTTAGTTTAATGTGTATTGGCCATTTTGTCTGTTTCTTTTTTTTTTTTTAAATTGACGTTTGCCAAGCAGCAGTCTATACGTCTTGTCCATTGCTCATTTGTTTACGTATCATGTTTACGATCTACTACATTTGATGCAGGAACAGTTAACATCTGTGGTGCAATAATTTATACACTTCATAATATAATGAGTAATGATTCACTAGAGCATTTCTGTTGCTTTTACACTCGTCATAGAATAGCTTTAAGCCAAAATGACACATCAGAGTGTTGTGTCCCCTCATTTCACTGCATTTTGAGTACTGTGTGTTATCCATTCATACTGACACAGCCCTAAGTCACCTTCCCTAAAGCCCATGTGCACTACACTCAGTTTATTGACACCTACTACTCCTCTATCATTCCTCACAGGTTGGCTCGTACCCAACACAGCCCACTGTAATTCAAAGAAGTGAACAAGCTGGGGGTGTGTTGCTCACACCTACTAACAGATATAGCATTACTAACATTTTTTTTTTTTGCTGACCCCCTTTAACTGCAAACCATCCCACATATATGTAGTGACGTCGATGGACACTATGCAAGCTGAATGAACAGTTGTGGAGGTAGTAGATGGGTATTGTTGTGAAGTATTAGATGTAGAATTGAAATTGATTTTGACCTGGGCCAAATGAACAGTGTGACCAATCTCCCTCTCCTGACTGCAACTGTGTGATTTAAAAAAAAAAAAAAAACAAAAGCCAAGGACAAGGCTCTTTGAAACCAGCCCTTTTTCAGATTCTAGTAGTTTTTATGGATATCTCAGAAAATTACTTTACATGCATGCAAGAATATTATTTATGTAATATATTTAATACTACGATAAATCTGTCGACTAATAATGGATGTCTTGTACATAGAGTTTTAAAACAGTGCGAACGTGTAGGCCCAACTGCCTACTTATTTTTAAGCAACACATTTGGTTCTTTCATGCACATATCTTAATTTATATCACCTATAATGACTGATTTACATTGGTTATATTACTTGCCATAATATTGCCTTGTGAATAATAAGATCAGAGAATCATTGGTGGTACCATTTGTCTTGACTTAAACACAGATGAGCACTCCACTGTGCATGCTGTATTCTCCTGCACTGCAATATAAACCATGGGAGATGGCAAATCCTGTAAAATACCAGGAAACTCTTTCTTTGGACACACATTTCAGTGACTTTTCTGATTTGTCTCACTCCTGTCTATGATGAATGTCTGTGTCAGTCTGTCAGTGCACTCTGGAAAATAATAAACAAACCTGAATGAGAGCATGTGTGTTTTCAATCTAGGTCTGGGGTGTGCAACCTGTGGCTCCAGGGCCACATGTGGCTCTTTAGTGCCTCTCCAATGGCTCCTGTAGCTTTGTCCAGCTATGGAAGTAACACTTTATAATAGATCAAAATTAACAAAATAAGCACTGAATGAACAAAAGAAAAAATGGACTAGATAATGAACAAAAACTGAAAACATTCCGCAGCTGAGCTGAGCGATATAGTCCCTTCAGTGTGTCCTGGGATTGGACCCCTCAGGCCTCTGCTTTCAGCTGCCACCCAAACCACACAGCACCAGACCCTTATGACCCTTCCTGCAGGTGGTGGGCCCACAGGAAGGCATAGTCA
>JAQQAE010003576.1:0-19992 GCA_029823295.1 Pseudamia nigra | reverse complement strand
TAGCTCCTCCCCCCTGATTACTCATCAGTCAGATCACCTGCTTAGTGACTGGTTGAATAGAAAACCTGCAGGGTCTCCGCCCTCCACGGCACGAGTTTGAGACCCCTGGTTTTACACCTGCATCTCCATAATCCAGAAGTTGGACCAAGTTTCGTCCACCATTTTTACAATGGGAGTCTATGAAAGTGTCGCTACTCTGTTTTCTCTACTGCTCTGGGGTATATATACACAGCCTGTTTAGGCTAGCCTAAACAGACACGTGAGGAGGACATTCATATTACCAACTATAAATACACAATAAACCAGGAGTGTCAAACTCATGTCATGGAGGGCCAAGACCCTACAAGTTTTATCTCCAACCAGTCTCTAAAACAGGTGATTTCACTGATCAGCACTCAAATTGAGGGGAGGAGCTAATCAGTGAAACCATCTGCTTTACTGACCGGTTGGAAAGAAAACCTGCAGCGTCTCAACCCTCCATGGCACGAGTTTGACACCTGTGCAATAAACCATTAAATCTTTCAAAGTAATTTACTAAATCTAACAATAATAACTAAAAGGAAACAGAGCCTCCTTGTCCCTCTTCTCCTCTGTGGTGGTTGGTCTGGCCCACTTCCTGCTCTCAACTATAAAGGCTCCACCTCCACATTCTTCTGGTCTTTTGCCAGGCAGGCCTCAGGACAAAGGGGTGAGTGCTCAAACAAACAAAAAGACCGCATGTTAACTAAAATGTGTGCACACCATTTCACAAAACAAACTATATTAAATAAAGTATTAAAATAATCCAACCAATGACTAGGTGAAATTATTTCAAGCAAAACTAAACATAATGTCAATGAAGCAACAGAAACACTAACACTGCATGGTAGTTGGTGGGGCCAGCACAAAAGGTGTAAGTAAAATGTTCAACAGCATGGGATGTACGCTCATCATACCTGTACACTAGCCACCTTTACAATCTTTGCTGAATGTGTTTTTTTCATTGTTTATTTGAAATATTCATGGCTGTCGTGTTGTGAGCAGCTAATGTTGCTCCAGACAGATTGCAGCTTTAAAAGTTCATCACGGAAGAGCATATGACCTTCTGGACACACAAGACTTCCTGATGGTTCAGTAAAGTTTGAATCATAGACTGCACACTGATCAGCCATAACATTACAAACACTGACAGATAAAGGGGTAATAATGTCAATTATCTTATTCCAATGTCACTGGTGAGTGTATAGGATGAGGCTCTAGATGAACATTTAGTTCTTGAAGTTGATGTATTTGCAACAAAAAATAAGGATGGATGGAAGTAAGGATGCAAGCAACCTAGACAAGGACCAAACTGTGATGTCAAGACAACTGTGTCAAACTGACCCCGATGAGGAAGGATGGACAACTGGATCTCAATCCAGTAGAGGATCTAAGGAACAAAAATGACTACCACATAGTGTGTAGGTTCCACCTTTGATGCCAGAACAGTCCTAAGTCAACATCGTTTTACGAATGTCTGGCTATTCCTGTCAAACTGATTAAAATTTTAGCTTTAAATGGATTGTTCGGATCGATGTGTTGCTATGCTGTTAAGTGAAAGTCTGGCGAGGAGCCCTAATGTCACCAGATGAATGCACACCGAAGATAGTAGAGTTAACAGTATAGCACTGTAAACGCTGCAGCCATAGGGGAGACACGGATACAAGATTTGTCAGCTGCTTTTCAATGCACGAATGTTAAAATTACACAGATGTGTAGAACTGTCAGATGTACCAGCAAGAGTCCACAAAATAATCTATAAAATGAAAAAAAAATCTTTAAATTCATCAAAATATGAACAAAATGAAGACAATTATCCACAAAGTGAACAAGAAAATCTGCAAAATAATCTATGAAATAAGCAGAGTAAACCACAAAGGAATGAAAAATTAATTGAATTGACAAACTCAATGAAAAAATGAATTAAAATGAATTAAATAATCCAAAAATGAACACAAATGAAGAACAAAGTCAACAATGAACAAAATTCAACATGGAAAAAATAAAATGAATGGGAATAAACAAACTCTTCAAGAAAATGATGAAAAATTATTAAAATAATCAACAAACTATCCACAAATGAACAAAAATGAACATAAAATGGATAACCCTACATTACAAAAAGGCAGCTCTATACTGATTATACCATAGCTAGTGATAGTAAATTACACTACTGTGGAAAAAAAATCATTGTATATTTGCTAGAAGTTATACACTACTAGTCAAAATTTGGAAACACCTTCAGTGGTTTTCCTTTATTTTTATTATTTTCAACATTTCACATTAATACTGAAGACATCCCAACTGTGAAAGAACATGTATGGAATTTTTAGAGTAAACCAAAAACTGTTTTCTTTGTGTTACATGTTTTATATTTAAAACACTGAGGTGCTGTAAATGGGTGCTTCTGGAAGCTGGTAATTCTCATCTGCAGCAGCGGTAGCTCTTGGTCTTCCCTTCCTGAGTCTTCATCAGAGTTTCATCACAGGGTTTGATGGATAGGTGACTGCACTAATGGACACATTCAAAGTTCTTGAGATTTTTCAGGTTGACTGACCTTCATTTCTTAAAGTAATGATGGACTTTACTTATAGTAGCTGAGTGGGTTTTTTTTTTTATATGGATTTGTTCAGTAGTTGTAGTAGCACTAATAGGGCTACTGACTCAGTACCCACCCTTTTTCTGCAGAAGACAACTGATGGTCTAAAGGACATTAAAAAGGCAAGAAATGGCACAAATTAACCATTGAAAAGCCCCATGTGTGAATTGAAAAACATTCCAGGTGACTACCTCATGAATCCGATGAGAGAATGGCATGAGTGTGCAAAGCTGTCATCAAAGTTAAATGTGGCTACTTTAGACATAATTCCATGCATGTTTGATGGGGGGGGTGGGGGGGGGACTGTGGTACAGTACAGAGAATGGCCTTGAGTTTAATGACATCCCACACACGATGCACTTCTAAGTTCACTGTTTACATTAAACTCATGGTGTGCATTCGATTAATAATGACCTGTGCCCAAGTAATTACCTGTGTAGAGTCAAGACGCATGCACATTGCAAGTTCTACGTGAACGGCTTGTTAGAATGCTCTGTACATGGGTAGTGATCTCATTTTGCACTGCATCTACCACGTTTAGTTTTATTAATTTTGTACAGCCTGCAGTTTACTTTTTATTTGCCAAGGGCCTGAACCTGGTGCAGTGGTACAGTATACTCCCCGCAATGACAACATACTTATCAGTGGCGGACGTTCTGACACTAATGCTTTTGATTATCGTATTCCTTACACTATAGATCGATTTGCTCTAATACACTACTTAAAACTTTTCCAGTGGGATCAGTATAGAGCGATAAATCGCACATTTGGGATGTCCACTACCCTCAACTAGAGCACCTCCCAGGCGAGGTACTGTAGTCGCACGAGAGTAGCGCACACTCCTCGAGTGGTTACTTGACCTGTTTGTTATTTACCCAGGTACCTACATGGGTGTAAAAATGCAATAGTCGAACACACACATACAGTCACAGAGTAATTACATGAATGAGTCAGAGGTGCATCGATGGCTGCATCACAGCGACACGTAGAAATGTCCTTTTTACACAGTTTAGTTTTAAACTTTAATGGCTGTTCCTGATGTTTGCTTCCTCCATGAAATCATGGAAACCCTTCAGTGTTAGATCATAAACCTAGCTGTCAATCAGTTTCCCCTCCATCATGGTGCAGAGAAGTGGTTATTTTCTTCCTATGTCCCACCCATTCTAGATTTCGCTTGGTTGGCGAGTGAGTAATGATTGTCAATCACAGTTCTGTTCTAAAGACTGAGCATTGAAATACCTTCAGCCTGGCGCAAAAAAAAAAAAAAAAACGCTTTGCGCTGAATCTGACGTTGTCGTTTGCATCTCTGTATATTTTCTTGTGGTGACATGAAAAAATAAGCCTGCATGATGTTTTAAGAGCTGGTGATCAGGAGGAATATGGAGTTTATCCACAAGCACTTAGGGTATTCTTCAGTACTGTTTCCCTCATAACACGCCTGATTATTTTTGCATGGAGCTTATTGATACTGGAGGATGGTCATTGTCTGACCCGTGTGTTTGTATATTTTTAGCTCCCCTGGAGGTGTTTTATCTGTCCCTGAAGCCCCCGCTCATCCCATCTGCTCCCTATATGTTCGAACTGTAATGCTCAGCACATTTAGCGGACACATGTGTCTGCTGCAGCGATATGGTTAGGAGAGTGTCAACCACCCCTGCATTATACACAGAGACGTTTAGAGGGGATGAAAGCTTTGACAAACGTCTGGGGAGGCTGATGTCATGCTTGGATTTCAGCTTGTAATCCATGCATGTTTTCTGCACCAGTGGGTGAAGTGGAGCTCCAGAGAATACGTCGGGAAGTACCATAGAGTGGAACCTGATACCAGAGAGCTGTGCACATGTTCTGTCAATGAATGAAAGGAAACATGAAGAGAGAAGCAGGAATGGGTGGAGGGAGAGGGGAGATGAGTGAGAGAAGGAAACAGTAGAGAGATGGATGAGGTTCTTGAGGGGCAGAGGGATGGGAGGGAGAATTAATGAATGAGCTGCGGGGAGGAAGCACATGAAATAGTCAGCAGGGATGAAGACCTTTAAATCAAGTTGTGTCTTACTTTACTTACAGACAATATCACTAATGGGATTGAACACTCGTATCTAGAGTGACACTTCTCTAATCTTTTATGTTTCATTGTTTCCATCAACATGTTCCAGTATTTTGATGTTTTGCTTAAAGAGGCAGGTTTCAAGTTATTATAAACCCTGTGATATAAAATAAAAGTAAATGTGAACTTTATCATCACTGCTGTCAGGCCGGAGAAATATTACTTGCGACATCACAAGGCATAAGCAATCGTCAAAACCCATTTAAGACGGATTTTCACAGTATGGGACCTTCAATTCTATTTATATATGTTTAACAGTTAAATAAACCTTGTAACACGTTTCAGTTTAGGTCTCAGACAGTCTCCACTTTGTTCATTTTGTTCACAAAATCAGAGACCATACATTTTCATCTTGTTGTTTGTTTTGTGTCTTCTATGTCTTTTTAATGTCTATTTTTACACCAATGTAATTTTTGTCTATTCTTTGTTAGTTTTTACAGTTTTTTTTTAAATCATTTTCAGACCTCAGTAGAGTAAGGAGAAACAGTACACATACTTTATATAACTGTAATGACTCAAGAAGTAGAAGTACTTGCAAGTAGAAGTACTTGAGTAAAAGCAAATAGACATCCCTTTAAAAAAGGTAGTGAGTAACATTCCTCATATGGTCGTTTTTGTGTATTTACGTGATTATATTGATCATTTTTAACAGATTTTTTGTTGGTTATTTTGTTTATTTTTTTTTTACTTGTTTTGTATTTTTACCATTTTTAATATTTTTTTGCTCATTTTGTGGCTTGTTTTATTCGTTTTTACTTAATTTCTTCATTATAGCATCCATTTTTGTCCATTTACTTGAATAGTTTCTTCCTTTTTGCTTATTTTATTGCTTATTTTAGGTTAATTTACTTGACTGGTTTGTTCAGTTTTGTTAATTTTCTTGATAGTTTTGTTCATTTTATGTCATTTTGTTTATTCTTGTTCATTTTGACACTTGTATATATTTTCTCATTTGAATCATTTTTATTGTTTTTTTCAATTTCAACCTTTTTTACTCCTACTCACTGAGGTGGAGCAAAATGTAACTGAGTAGAAGTACATGTTTTATATCACAAATGTAACTGAGTGAGAGTAAGAAGTATTCTGCAACACCACTGCTCTCTGAAGTTTACACACCTCTGCTCATTTTCAGCTTTTCTCAATTTATGTGTTTTGCAAAACAGCAGACGTTAAAATTCAACTACTTTGTATTAAATTTGCTCTGATTTTTTTTTTAAATGCTAACTCATACTAATGTAACATCGTCCAGCTCTACTCATCCCTATAGTCATGGCCTCTTTGAATAACTGCACCCCCTCACACTCAACATTTGCCAAGAGTAAAGTACAGACTGAGCAGACGGCCAAATGAGAAAATTAAGTGAAGGTCAGCAGAGCTAAAACTGTCAGACAGCCAGCTCGTGATAATCATTCCTAAGGCGATTACAGAGAGCAAAGTCAGATCCCAAAAACAGGAAAAGAATTGTGAACAGGCAGGAGAAATAGATGGGAATATGGGAGACATTGTGAAGAAGAGCTCTCTGGAAGGAAAACAGATAAAAACCGAACAAAGGAGGGAACCTGGACATGTTTCAGTTTCATAACTCGCCCTGGGCCATGCCAGAATATGAAACGCTGCAACCAGTGGAGTATGTCGTTAAACAGCAGCACATGGTGAAAAGCTTGAGGCCACACCCAAAGCACCTTCTGGTTTTATTTCTCTCTACAGGTTCATTATAAATTCACAAATACAAAATTAATGTAATCCATAATTTGAGGTAGTGCACATATTCTAATATTTAATTGTAGGGTTTTTCTTTTAACTGTCTCTGCTGGATTATCTTTACTACTGTCAGGTGTTTCTTAGGATTACAGTGAGTTTAAAAGTTATTTTCTGTTGTTGCCTGCAGGTGCTGATTTGTGTTAAGCTTTAAGACTGATTATAGTAGGTTAGGTGTGTTACAGATGAGCAGGTGCTCAGCCGGGTGTGTTTTGTTGCAGCTCTACGAGGCTTTGAAGTCTACAGGTGTCGACCTAAGAGTCATTTTTATGGGTGGTTTGATGTCTTACAGGTTGTGGGTGCTCCCTGCCCTTGATGTATCTTGTCTGATCTAACCTTTGAGTGCTAGGTTTGACATTGTGCAGGAGTGTTAAATGCTGGAATTATGTCCTTTTCCTTTTGATAGTTGTGGCTAAGGGGGCAGTGATGGTTTTATCGTGGGTTAGTGTGGCTGATGTGCTGCCAGGATTGATGAAGACATTATTGAGCTTTACCCAAAACAGACTCGGAGGAGTCCTGAGGCTGTGAGGCATTCTTGAACCACTTTAGATTAGACATTTCTGATGAGTAAATTAGATTATTTCGCAATACATAAGGATAAACATTATATCTGATGTTGCTTTTTACTGCTACTGCTCCTTCTGCCTCCACTCAACTCAACATGTGTAACACAGAGTGCATCCATTTCCGCTGTGCCCCACAGGGCCTGACTTCAACAGCAAGACAAACTTATTTTTGTCTGAATTATCTTAATGTTTACACATTTGACAATGTGAAACAGCACTGTGGTATCATCGGCTGCCAGGACAGCTGATGGTAACACTGCTTTTTTGTTTTAACAGTTGAACTACAATTCATAAATAGGTCAGGTCAGCTATATCCAAATATTTGTCATTGGATAAACCCCTTGACATGTATCATCTGATGCATCTCAAGATGAAAACATAACCTACTTGGCAGAGGTTAAAAGAAGAGGACACTGGGGTCTTTACTCCATCTTCTTGCTAACAAGAAGTTCTACATACACTGATGTGAAAAAATGCTTGCCGCCTTCCTGATTTCTTACTTTTTTGTCACACTCAGATGTTTCTAATCATTAAACAAATGTAAATATTAGACAAATATGACAAAAGGTTTTTGTTTTTAAGGAAAAAAATAACAAACCTACATGGCCCTGTGTGGAAAAAGTGATCTTCATCTTTGGAAAGCAGAGCTATTTCTAAAGTTTTAGGATTCCAGAAAACCACAGTAAGAGCCATTATCCACAAATGGTGAAAGCATGGAGCAATGGTGAACCTTCCCACAATTACCCCAAGAGATCACAAAAGACCCTACAACAACATTCAAAGAACTGCAGGCCTCACTTGCCTCAGTTAAGATCAGTGTTCATGACTCAACCAGAAGAAAGAGACAGGGCAAAAATGTCCTGCATGGCAAAGTTCAAGATGAAAACCACTGCCAAAATGAACATGAAGGCTTGTCTCAGTTTTGCCAGAAAACATCTTGATGATCCTCAAGACTTTTGGGAAAATATTCTGTGGACTGCCAAGACAAAAGTTTTTGGAAGGTGTGTTTCCTGTTACATCTGGTGTAAAGTAACCCAGCATTTGAGAAAGGGAACATCATACCAACAGTAAAATATGGTGGTGGTAGTGTGATGATCTGGGGCTGTTTTGCTGCTTCAGGACCTGGAAGACTTACTATGGTAAATGGAATCATGAAGAACCATGAAGTCCACCTCTGAATGGCTTAAGAAAAACATAATGAAGACTTTGGAGTGGTTTAGTCAAAGCCCTGACCTGAATCCCACTGAGATGCTGTGGCATGACCTTAAAAAGGCGGTTCATGCTCCAAAACCCTCCAATGTGGCTGAATTACAACGATTCTTTAAAGATGAGTGGGATAAAATTCCTCCACAGTGCTGTAAAAGACTCACTGACCGTTAATGCAAACAGTTGAGTACAGTTGTTGCTAAACGTGGACCAACCAGTTATTAGGTTAAGGAAGCAAGCACTTTTTCACACAGGGCCATGTAGGTTGGGATTTTTTCCCCGTTAAATATAAAAACCTTCATTTAAAAACTGGCATTTGTCTTTTAAAAATTCATTATTTAAATTGGTTTGATTGAAACATTTAAGTGGGACAAAGGGGGCAAACATTTTTCACAGCACTTTTGTCCGGTACTAAAAATGTTTTACAAAACATTTTTACATAATTGGCTTGCAAAATTAACTTATCTTACCTTGTCTTATTATATTTTATCATATCGTTATCATGTCTTATCAAATCATCAAATCAAATCTTGTTGTATTGTATCTTATCATATCAAATCTTCGTGTGTCTTATCATATCTTAGCCAATCTTGGGGGTGGGACTTGCTTC
Source organism: Pseudamia nigra (assembly GCA_029823295.1). NCBI lineage: Eukaryota > Metazoa > Chordata > Actinopteri > Kurtiformes > Apogonidae > Pseudamia > Pseudamia nigra. Next base: position 11,131 of record JAQQAE010003576.1, on the reverse strand, counting down.
TCTATAGAACACAAGAGACAGTGACAGCTTTATTTGCCAACATCTCTGACACTCATGATGCCATTTCCATCCACATAGGGGTAAAACCCCCTCACTGTTTTTTTCCCCTTCTGGACAGATGTAGCTCTCAAAAATGGCCAGTTACATAACACACGTGAGCACAACGCAGCCAGGAGATACCAAAATACAGTCAAACGAGACTGATGTAAAGCCAGTAGAAATAAATCCAACAGACAGAGGGTGTCCCTGTATGATTTACAGCTTGTGACGGTGAACTGTACTTGCGCTCAGTCTGTGATAAATTGAAAAGGCCCGGTTGGCTCGAGGCCATCCTAAATCAGCTAAATTAGCAGTGTGTACGTGCAGTATGTGGGTGTGTGTTGTGTGCACAAACCTGTGGATTTGAGGGGATGTCTATAATCAGGTTAATAGGAACAGGAAATGGAGATTCTCTGAGAGATGGAGAGGGGCAACAGAGGAAGTAGACAAAAGAGCAAGGGAGAATCAGAGGGGATAGTATTTCTTGGCTAGGATTCCAGTTTATGACTCTGCAGCTCTGGGTCTCTCTCTCTGCGTCACAGTCGGTCTCCCTTCACCAGTAGGGAAAAATAAAAAAGGGTGTTTTAAACAACATGTATGCAATCAAATTTAAACATGGCAGGATGATGACTGGCAGCAGAATGTTTTTATAACTCCTCTGTTTACAAAAAAGCAGAGAGAGACCATAACAGACTAAATTGCCTGTAATTGAGGTGTGTAATACTCCCAGAAATATGGACTACATACTGGACATGGCCTCTGATCTTTCTTCTGCCAAGCATCCGGTTCACATCCATCCATAAAATGAAAAACAATCAAGCTGCTTGTAATTCAGGTGCAACAATGTCCTTTCATAATATAGTGCTGGAAGTCCTCCCCCTCTCTGTTTTGTCTTGTATGTCCATATCATAATCTAATGAATGCAGGTTATTTTATAACCAGGTATTGCACAAAAATTAAAATGAAAACCTATTCAGATTGTAGCTGTTGTTAGAATAACTCTTCCTCTATACAAAGATACAGTACTGCTCAACATACGTAGTCTGCTTTTGCACCATTGTTGGACGCAGACAACACTGGAAGAATTCTGAAAACACCTTTCAGTAGATCAGACGTCCACCCTGTTGACTTTCAAGCCAGGCGTCAATTCTCAGGTTACCCACTTGGCATAGGAGGAGTACACGATGGTGCAGTGGGTAGCACCTGTGCCTCACAGCTAGAAGGTCCCAACGCCGGGCAGGCCTTTCTGTGTGGCGTTTGCATGTTCTCCACATGTCTGCACGGGTTCTCCGGCTTCCTCCCACAACCAAAAACATGTACTACAGTAGGTGAATTGGCTCCTCTAAATTGTCCGTAGTTGTGAATGCGAATTATTGTCTGTATAGTCATGAGGTCTCAGCCTCAAATTGTGAAGCCCCTAGAGATAAGCTGTGATTATGATTGGCACTATACAAAAAAAATGGAATTGAATTGAATCTTGTTTGCACCCAAGTGCACTATTTACCCAAAAAAGTTTGCAGTGATGTGCAAATCTTATAAACCCTTATTTTATTCCCAGTCCAGGAACCAAAGCTCATTTAAAATGGTCTGAGGCAAAATGTAAAAGTGTTCTGTGGTCAGATAAGTGCCTCAGAGCATTTCAAATCTGCTTTGACCCAGAGAAATCACTGGCATTTCTGCAGTTACATTTCTGCATTTCAAGCACATACAGTATGGCTTCTTCTTTAAGTAATACAGTTTTAACTTGCATTTGTGGATTGTACAGTTAACTGTGTTCACACACAGTGATTTTTGTAAGTGTTTTGACTTTTGACCTTCCTTCTGATTCTCTGACTCTTTTGATATCATACACTGTAGATGGCAGGTTCTTCAAAGACTTCGCAGTTTTGCATTCATTACCAGTTTTCTGAAATAGTTTCACAATTATTAGACATAGTTTGTCACAGATTGATGAACCTCTGCCCCTATTTACATCTGAGAGGCTCTGTCTTGCTAAAATTGTCTTTTTATACCCAGTCATGTTACTAACCTGTTGCCAGTTAACCTAATTAGTGTCAAATGTTCCTTGTGTCAGTTACTTTTCCAGCTATTTGTTGCTCCTCTTCCATCTTTTGTGAGATGTGTTGCTCACATCAAATTCAAAATGAGCTAATATTTTCCATGAAATGGTAAAATGTCTCAGTTTCAACATCTGATGTTATTTATATTTTATTGTGAATAAAATATGGATTTATGAGATTTGCAAATCATTGCATTCTGTTTTAATTCACATTTTATTCACATCACAATTAGAATTGGATTGTATGATATTTGCACCTCAGTACAAAGCATTTTGGTGGAAAGGCTTTCTAATATCCATTTAATGTTGTGAAAGGTTCTTCTCTGACTGAAAACTAGACAAAAATGTCACCTCTACTACATGCAGGAATTGATTCCTATGAGGGGTACATTCACTCATGCACCAGTGAACTTGCAGGTGCTTTTAATCAAGGGTGCACTCAAGCTAGCAGTTTGTTTCATGCCATGCAGAGGCTTGGTTGCCCCCCCCCTTCCCACTCCCTTTCTACTCTGTACTCGCGCTGCTTCAGGACGGAGTGCACTAAAGCACAGATGTGTCCGTATAAGTGAGATCATGTTGTAATAAGACACATGCAACTTAACTGGCTTTGTGGCTTCCTTTGAGTCGTTTATGGTTAGATACAGATCTCTACAGGATTTCTCCATTATGTAAGGCGACTTTCAGTTTAATCACTCTACCCGCATGCAGAGGCAGCAGGAGATGAGGCTCATATATCATGTCTACACTGTGTTTGTGTGTGTGCATGCGTGCATGAGCAACTCTTCTGCCTGAAAGTCCTACTTGTTAACCATGTTTCAATGTTAAAGGTCCCATATCTTAACACCTACATTTATATCTGTGCCATTTATGTGCTAATTAAAGTTTTATAAGACTGATGATAAGATGAGGTGCGTTGGTTTGATTTTTGCTTTCTTTCTCAAAGGCCTCTTAGTCATAACTCTGCCATATACACTGTGTTCAGTTAGAAGTGTTGTGCCCGCCCATTTTTCATCAGAAAACGTTCTGATTGGTTAAACTGCAAGTCATTTCCAAGATCCCCTGGGTTCATATTCTAAAACAAGGCTACTGTTAATACAATTTAATGTAATTACAGGAATGTTGGCAATAATTTTTGGGATAATTTTAGCTTAAATATGATTGGTTTGAACTAGTGATGTTAATAGAATTCTACTGGCTCCGGGGGTGGGAATAATGCAATTTAACTGGACTTGTAGCTTGACTAATGCACTTTTGGTTGTGTTCGGTATGACTCATGATGTCACAAATCACAAAAATTCTAAATGGCTTGATTTTCCTGTTGTCTTCCTTGTGTGTTCTCAGGATTGGCACTTTTGAGCATGTTCATATTTTCACAGTTTTTATTTTGCATCACATTGGCAATTTACACTCAATAAGATGGATTTTCACAGTATGGGACCTTTAAGGCCTGATGATGCAATATTGCTGTGAAGAAAGTATTTGATTATTTTGTGGGATTTTTTTTGCAATCCAATTTTTTCAATGGGTGTTCATATTACTAAGACAGGTGTCTGCAAGCTGCAGCTCCAGGGCCACATGTGGGTCTTTAGCCCATCCCCAGTGGCACCTGTGGCTTTGTCCATTTTAATAAATCAAAAATAAGTACTAAATCAACAAAAAGAAGCAGAAATCAACACAAAACTGATGTAAATAATCTACAAAATGAACAAAATAATCAAGAAAATGGACACAATTAGACAGCATGATAAATTAATTAAATTGTCAAAACTGAACAGAAACTAAAAAAAATAAACAAAAAATAATGAGCGAAATAATCCACAAAAATCAGCAAAAATTCACAAAAGTAATCAGTGACATGAACCAAAATTTGCAAAAAATGAATAAAATAATTTGAAAAATGAACAATAGTTAACTGACTAATGTGCAAGATGAAAAAAAACAACAAAATAAAAAAAAAAATCAAATAACTAGAAAGCACTCAGAGTGCAGACATTTTCCTTCACAGTGTGATTTTCACCCAACAATAATAGGCTTACATTCATTTTATCTACATTATTTGATTCCTTGACCATCAAAACATACCCATGACATTTGGAATCACATTCATATCATCATTAGTTCAGTGGTTACTCACAAAAATTCATGTTTCCATAATGTTGTTTTTTGGTCTGGATCTAGCTCCTTACGTAATGAAGATACAAAAAAAAAAAAAACCATTGGCACTTTGGAATTTTGGAAATTTGGTTGAAGACATTTCGCTACCTATCCCGGGAGCTTCTTCAGTTCAGTTCAGAACTGAAGAAGCAAAACGGAAGAATAACCACACGCCTTGGATACTATGACCTGGATGACTGAGAATCTTCACAGACTATTGCCAGGAACCAGATGAAACTTGGGAGATATTGTAGAACCTAATGTGACATTATACAGTTTTCTTTTGTGAAGTATTCTGGACATTCTTTATAGAGTTACATGCAAAAATGCTGAACTTGGCCCTGTCTCAGATTTCTTGGATCCAGACGGTGATCCAGATCACTCCCAAAGTCTAATCAATTGGTCCTTATGTAATTTCCAACCTAGCCTGAAAGTTTTATAAATACCTGTTCATGTATTTTTGAGTTATCCCATTGACCGACAAATGGGACAAAAACATAACCTCCTTAGTGGAGATAATAACCAAATTAGTATTAGCATGTTGCCAGCTACAACATGTGTCATACTGTATGTCAAGTGACACATAAAGGTTTTGACTATAATTTGCAACATCTATTTTATTTTATTTCTGTCCACAAATGGCTTGTTAGTTTGTTACAGTTGCCAACCCCTGTACTAAGAAAAGTCTTAGGACACTGTCTCCAAATTTTCACATAATTTGATGCTTATTTGCATTCATGTCCTAAAGTCATTAAAACGCTATGTGACAAAATTCATACCAAAGAAGAAAAGGGCTTGTCTTAATCTTGCACAATGTAGACAAACATAAAAGTAGATGCCATGTATGTAGAAAACATGTTAAGTACTGATTAAATGAGAAACACTAAATAAAATGTCAAACTCTGCTGGTGGCCGTCTCCAGACTCCACACAACTAATTTCCATTGCATTAGCCATAAAACACCCTCATCAAAGAATACATAGCACACTGTAGTCATCTGCGTCTCCATGTCTGCGGCCTGCGTCTGCATCTTTTTTAAACCCCACTGTTCTTCGACTCCTCTGCACTCCTTCACAAGTCAGAGAATCGAATAAATTACACTGGTGGAATTCCCTCACACTGTCAAAATAATGGCCCTCATTGTCACACAGGCACAATGAGACATGGATGGATTTATATAGAGTCTCTGTGATATACTCAGTTCAGTGACAGACAGACGTAGACTGTGCAGAGTGCAGAGAGAAGCCATTGTTTTGCATCTCAGACTGGATTCTGAGCAAAGTGCTTCACATTGATGTTTGAAATTCCTCTCGATTCCTCCAGAATGACTGTGTGTAGATGTGGTTCCCTCAGTTCGCTATCATCAGTAGTAATTGTAGGATATCTTTGACATCACTAAGGATATATAAACGCTGTGGCTAAATTACCAAAAGGAATCGCCTGGTGTTTATTTATTCAGTTAACTGTATTACATTTCCACATCTCCTTTTTTTCCATTTCTCCGGTGGAACATGTAGTAAATTTTTATCAAGATTGTGTGTTTATGATGCCCCCTTAAATTAGAATGACTCTCAAACATGGAAAAATTAATATACAAGTCTTTTCTTTGAGGATTCAGATTATTATCCCCCACACAAATTACGTTGGGGCACTGTAGTCGAGAGATTCGTTCATATGTACAGTATATGTGTCAGTCCGCACATTTGGCACTGTACCTCCAAAGTCTCTGGAAGCAAACTAACCAAACTTGGCATATGGGTAGTCAGGGTAGGGGGAAAGGTTACTAAGGCAACCACCACCTCATTTGCATGAGAAAAAACCTGTTTTGGCCTATAATACCAGTACTGCTATAGCTACAGGCACCAGATTTTAGTATGTGATTACACATAAATGACCTTGACTTTGACCTTGAAAATTAGGTGGGTCTGAAAATCATTCTAATTAGGCCTGCATACATTTCTAGCTATGTAGTGAGGTTGAAAGTGTCATTTTCCCCCAGGTTATTGACTATGCTAACCCCAAATTAGCTTTGACCTCCAAGGAAATGGTCATACTTAGGCGTTCTCAGGTCTGCTGAGAGGCAGAGTCCCTCCAGCGTGTCCTGGGTCTGTCCTAGGGCCTCCTCTCAGTTGGAGCTAGTTCTGGCAACCACGACTTGGACCACCCTAACCCCCACCTTCAGCTGCCACCCAAACCACACAGCACCGGACCCTTATGACCCTTCCTGCAGGTGATTGGCCCACAGGAAATTCTTCATCATAAGGGTCTTCTGAATCGCTCTTAGTCTAACCTGTCACCTAGGACCAATTTACCTTCCCTACCAGGGGCAAATTACCCCAACAACTTAGCTCCTAGGATCCCTCAGGCACAGAAACCCCTCCACCATGATAAGGTGGTGGTTCAAGGAGGTGAAGGAGTACAATATGTGACCTTTAATGAAGTCCTTTTCTTTGTTTTCTCTATACAGGGCTGCTGGTGGGGGTGTTATCCTTCAATGTGGACCAGAAGAATGGCCTGTCCTTCAGTGGTCCGCTGGAGGATATGTTTGGCTATACAGTTCAGCAGTTTGAGAACAGTGAAGGAAAATGGTGAGTGTCGTCTCATCTTCTGAGAGTCTTTATTATATGAAAAACATAAATCATCATTCCCTCCACAAACATCCAGTCATTACTTGGTGAATACTGTTGAAGCAACAATGAAATGTTTCCTTAGTGAAACCTGGATTCAATTAGAAGCAACAAGTAAAAGTTGATTCTTAAATTCAGGCCGGATAGAAATAACATGGATAACCATCTGGTGTGTTAGATTAGATTAGATCAACCTTTATTAGTCCCACAGTGGGGAAATTCACAGTATGTCATATCATGTGCTGCCACTTCTGTTGCTGTATATTCATCAGTATAATGTTGCTATTTTAGCGTTGTAAATCATTCATTTGAAGTGTCAGTTTCTGATTTTAGTCACTATAAATGTTTGTTAGATAGTTCACTAAAACTGTCCATGTGCAAAAAGTTGCATTGAAACATGAAATATAATGCTAACACAACAGAAGCCCTATTAACCCTAGAACACTAACGTTAAAATTAGTAACACCATCACTAACGTCAGGTGAAAATCACCCGAATGCAGGCCCCTTGAAAAAAACCATAGATGGGAGGAGGGAAACAAACATACCATTGGCATCAGTGAGGAGCTTGAAGCTACCCAAGGACCCATGCAACTCAGACAGCAGTAACACAATGAAAATCACATTGAAAATCAAAATGAAAATCACATTTTTGCACTGATTGCGAGGGTTACCTCTTTCAAATTTCGTTGTGCTTTCCAGGTGCAGTGACAATAAAAGGAATTCTGATTCTGACATGACAAGAATTGTGTGGGTGAAAATCACCCGACGTTAGTGTTCTAGGGTTAAGCAATACATTTTTCTATTGAAGTGCCAGTGGGTTTTATCTTGAATTGAATTGTTATTGATTATGGGAATTCATTTGACTAGCTCATAGATAAAAAAGATCATATCATTAAGATGTCTTCAGACTTCTCAGTCTTCAGTCTCCATCAGCTGTGGTGTTGAACAGTCTGATGGGGCTGAAGGGTCTCCTATAACGTTCAGTTCCGAAGCATAGTGATGTTAGTCGTCCACTGCTGCTGCTCCTCTGTTAGGACAGAATGAGGTGAAGAGGATGGTCTGTGTTGTCCATGATGTCCTCCAATTGCTTCTGTGTGCATCTGTCCACTATAACCCCCAGTGAGTCCAACTCCCTCCAACCACTGATCCAACCTTTTTAACCAGTCTGTCCAGGCGTTTTACATCTCTCTGTCTGATGCTGCCGCCCCAGCAAACTGCAGCATAAAATAGTGCGCCGTCAGCCGCTGACTGGTAAAACGTGCAGCATCTGTGTTCTGGGACCAGTCCATCTTGTTGTTGAGATGCACACCAAATTTGTACCGTATTTTCCGGGTGTTAAGTCGCTCCAGTATGTTAGTTGCACGAGCCAAAAAATGCATAATGAAGAAGAAAAAAACGTGTATTTGTTGCTCTGCAAAACAGGCTGCATTTGTTCGGGGAACGCGTAGAGCACCAGAAGGGAGAGCTCGCGGCTCACCTCTTCTAGCGGCTGTCATTGTGACATACACCGTATGCTCGAATTTCTTTAATATAAAAGTCGCTTCGATATATTTGTCACTCCCCTCACCAGACTACACAAAAAACCCCGACTTGTAATCCGGAAAAGATGGTATGTCAACACCACCTCAATGTCCACACTGCTAATAACTGAAGGGGCAGTGAGACCGAAGAGGATGAATTTAGCACCAATTTTGCAAAAAACACAAACAATACTCAGCCCTAGTGTGATACTGATTCTGGTTAAAAAATAAAAAAACAAGACAGTGGTTCTCAAAAACTAAATTTTTTTTTCACCTTGTAGCTTTTTTGCTCATCTGAAGGATGAAGACAACCTCTGTTCCTTCATTGAAATGCATCCATTGCTTTTTGAAGACATCAGCTGTTCAGGTCTATTCAGTTCAACCACACCATTAAACAAAACAATCCAAAATGTAATTTCCGTGTAAAACAAGAGAAGGGAAACACCAGCTGCTGGTCTAATGAGGATCTGAGCCTTTATGACTCTTGCTGTTAACCTTAAACTGCCCACTGGCGTCTCCACAAACCCAGCCTGTAAATACACTGAAACCAAGCATCTGTGGCTCCTCACTAAATTGGCATAGGGACACATTTTAAAACCCTGTTAAAAGCTATTAGCCTGTAGTTAAAGGCTCCATCTCTCTTGTTGTCTTTGTGCTTCGCTTTCCTGTTTTCATTCTGTTTTCAGTTCGATTCTCTCCAACCTGTTGCAGCAGCTCAAACGTGTATGATTTTTTTGTCTCCACATGCCCATACCTGACATTGTTCTGCAGTAATGATCTTATCCAGCTCGTATGAGATCAGTTACAGTAATTCAATCACTACTAATCACCAGAAGCAGCTGCAACACCGCTTACTGAAAACACTGGCCCTGTAACCTCTCTAGATAGCACTATTTTGCTCTATTTGACTGAAAAGTATGACCCAAAGAGGTCTAAACGATAAGGAACTTGATGTGAGGAACAAAACATGTGCAAAAAGAAAGCAAAGGCCTGAGAGGCTGCATGAGAGATCAGTAACCAGATGAAAGAAGGAAAGTTAAAAGAAAAAAGACTAATGGAGATTTTCAGCGCAAAAACAGAAAGGAGGAAGGGTCATAAAACTAGAGATGATATGTAGCACCATGCGTTCATGTGGGACAAAATTATGAGGGGAAAAAGATAGCGATCATGAAGTGATGTAAAACTCAGGTTGCTCTAACAGGAGGTGACTGATGAATCACAGATGTCTCCCCCCTGACCCCACCCAACAGCTCCTCAGAGCACCTCTGTGGTGCTGAAAGATGGATCTACACAGACACAATGTGCTACATCTGGCAGAGATGGTTCAAAGAGGCGCCCCTCCACTCCCGCTCATACAGACACTGACATTAACATGAACGTGGTCTCTTCACGGAAACACGCTGATGAATTCAGCCTCACCCCAAGGGTCACATACAGGTCTTGTTTTTTAAGTCAGAATCACAGTTAAACTCTTCTAACACCACAAACTTCTGTGAATGCGTCTAATGCTCTGAACACACTTGCATAACATTTCAGCCATTTATATTGTTAATATCAAACACATAGAGGCCAGCGCAGAAATAAAGTTGTTACTGTGACACCATCAGTCATTAAGTCCTGTGTAGAATTACAATGAACTTCTCTCTAAGAATACTCACTGAAGGACATTTTATGAATCTGGTGGTCGACCTTACATTTTTGTTATGATCCTAAAACATCATGCCAAATAGTCTGGTGAATGCCTGCTATGCTGAGCTTTGATTGGCAGATCTCTACCATGGCACAAGTCAAAGGAAGTCGACCATCATAGCTTCTTTAATTTAGGAAAGTACTTCCAGGCATACAGCTTGACTGTTGTGCTTTACAGAGTACACTAACAATATTGTAAATTATCTTCATGCAGGCAGAAAGCCAGCATTCACCATTAGCTGACCAGTGATGTCCTAGACCTGTTTCGCTCCTGTAGCTCTGCACCTTTTGTCCAAATATGGCCACTTAACTGCATTGTGTTAATGTTAACCGAGACGTTACAACCTGATTGGCCTCATACCACAGTTCAGAAGCCTGCGGGTGACATTAATCTGTTCACTAATGCAGGGGAGGTCAAAATTATTAGCAACCTATGAAGTTTTTTTCTCAGATTTCAGAATGATGGAAGAGATAGCATTTCAAAACGTGCTAGTTTCATTTACATACATTAAATTATTTTTATTTGCAAACAAAAACAGTTATTTTAGGAAAACAAAAATGATCAAGGTCAATATTATTAACCCTGAGAAAAACTGACAAGCATAGCACAAACCACCACTGTTTGACTGTGAACTCAAATGTCCAAAATTCCTTTCATAAAGGATGAGAGGCATCACTTCTCAAATCATTTAGCTTTCGATCTGTGAGAAAGGATTGTTGATGGGCACAAAGCAGGAGAAGGATGTACCAAGTTATCAAAGTGTTTCCAATTATCCAGAACTGGAGTGAGATGCATGGGGAACATTTGGAAAAGAACCACATTTTCATAGGGGGCTGATCATTTTAACCTCATTTGTACACTGCCTGGCAAAAAAAGGTTGCCACCTGGATTTAACTAAGCAAATACAGTAAGAGCATTTCGACACGCACAATGCGAAGGGAAATCAAGGGATTGGGACTGAAGAGCTGTGTAGCCTCAAGAAAACCACTAATCAGTGAGGCTAACTGGAAAAAAAGGCTTCAATTTGCTAGGGAGCATAA
>JAQQAE010003575.1:0-19993 GCA_029823295.1 Pseudamia nigra | reverse complement strand
CCGCATCATTGTATAAGCCGCAGGGTCGGCAATGTGTGACAAAAGCCGCGGCTTATAGTGTGAATATTACGGTACATAGAGTGACCTTGTGACCAGAAGATTGCTGGTTTGAATCCCTGGACGAGCAGGAGATTTGGGGGTGAAGGTGAAAACCACCACCTGTCCCCACTTTCATCACCACCATTGTGGGCCCTTGAGCAAGATCCTAGACCCCCAAATGCTCCTCGGGCACTGCATGGTGGCTGTCCACGGCTCCTCAGGGATGGGTCAAATGCAGAGAATAAACTTTGTTCATATGTATGTGTGTATGACACTAAAGATAACTTGCTTGTATTATGAAATTTAAGAATCATTAAAAAATTCAAAATGGATTTAATACATTTTCAAAATGATAAAATTATACCATAATCTAAAGTTTGTACAAAGGTCCCATACGGTGAAAATACACCTTTTTGGGGTTAATATAAACTAAAAGCGGCAACAATTTGAACCTCCTCAGTACTGCCAGTCCTGAGATAGCCTCACAAAAAGATGAACAGCAGAAAAAAGTTGATAACTGTAAATTGACAAGTTATTACCAATCAAAGACGGGCAAAAATACATTAGTCTCACTCCCATAACAGGTAAGATAAGATATGATACGATAAGATATACAGTGGTCCCTTGTTTATCGCAGGGGTTACGTTCTAAAAATAACCCGCGATATGTGAAATCCACGATGTAGATTCCTATGGAAAAACTCGCTCTGGCTCATGCATGATTCGCACAACGAACGTGACGCTGGAATGGATTAAATTCGTTAACCTCGGCATCTTGTTTTTAAGGCTGTAAAACCCCTCACCACACAATTTATACACTATTCTCAGACAGGCATTAACATTTTCTCACATTTCTCTCTTATTTAAACACTCAAAATTCAAACCTTTGTAGATTTTAAATAAAAAATAAGTACAGTATTCTAGAACTAAAGATCAAAACCTGTTTTCAGGCCCAAACATTTGTTTGAAAAACAAAAAAAATGCTTTCCTACAAAAAAAACCACGATGGCCTCCAGAAACAACAAATTTAATTTCAACAATCAACCCACGAAGCTGGACACAGAAGAAACCACCAATAGTGATCCACGCGTCCAACTGTTCCATACTGAGTACAGGTGTATATTTCAGGCGGGTTTTGAGGGAATTGCCCACCCCTTAATATTTTTACCAAATGCATTTGTCCTCTTGAAAAAAGAAGAAAGAAGCAGAGGACTTTGAAAATTACTACCATATTAATCATAGATGTAGCAATATTTGAAAGCAACACAGAATACCTCAGCACCTTTCTGCATTACATTCCATTATATTTAGATTTTTCACTTGGTATCTGAATTCTCCATCTTCCAGACCATTAAACTAATGCAGAAAATCCACAGACGGATGCATAAAGATTCACAAAAGAGCAGGAAATTATTTGACACTCACATTGGTTGAATTGTAAAGAGATGTAAAGTACTTAACTTTTGTACTGTATATGTGTGGAATTTTGTAGTATAACTCACTAATCTAATAGTTTTAGTTCTTCAAAAAGTGCTAAAAATGAAAAAAAAAAAATTAAACTTAGAATATAATTAGCAGTTGACACCATCTGTTGTTGCTTTATCATTGATTTTTTGCTTATAATCGGAATCATATCTGGAATCACACTTATGTTTTCTTTTTTCTTTTGCAATGTAGATTTAGTTCATTGTGACACTAAATACAACCTCATTATACCAATTTGAAAGGTGTTTTTTGTGTAACTGGTAAAACCTGAAGTAAACTGTGTTTGACTGTTATTTTTGATCATATATAAACTTCTGTGGGGACGTTGCACTGCGCATTACCTTACATCATCTATTCACTGATGTGTTCCATCCTCCCTTGGTGCCGGTTCTTCACATCGTCCTGTTTTGCAGGTGTTGACAGGTGTTCTCATTCTGTCTCTTCCTCTGTAGATAAAGAGAGGACAGAGGAGCTGCTGAAGGCCATCCAGAAGAAGACAGTGACATTAGACACGCTCAGATATAATCCTTTACCTCCATGTAACAGCCCTCCTGCTCCCTCAAGTGGTGAGACCCTCACATACCGGACACTACATGTACATACTTAATGTGGACAAAAGTAATGGGACATTTGGACATCTCTTTAAAATGCATAAGAAGGCTTTTCATATCTCAACTGTTCCATAATGTTGGTTACAAGCACTAAATGAATGAACAAAAATTGACAACTTAACAAATCAAATGAACAAATGTGAACAATGTACTTAACAAAATGAAACAAAAATAGTTAATTCAATCAGTAAAATCAATGAGAATGAACAAGGGAGGGAAGATGAAGCTGTGTTACTTCCCAGAAATCTTAAATATGGATCAAACATCCTCAGTGGGCTAACTCACGTTCTCTTGACCTGGTTTTGTCTTATATTGGGCTTCTTGATTATTTTTCATTTTACCTAATCTTGATCATATATTATTATCTTAATTCTCAATTTTTATTCATTTTGTTAACTATATTATTAAATTATGTTCATTTGATTTACAATATTGCTTGTTTGTGTTCATTTTTATCATGTAATACTTTGTTATTATTATATTGCTCATTTCTAGTCATTGAGCATTGAACAACACAGATATGATAAGGCTCCTTATGCATTTATAAAGATGTGTCCAGATTCGTGTGCCTTTGTCCCGAGTGTACATGAAGTTGTACAAACCTAATGAGCTGTGTATATTTCTTTGCAGGCAACTCTACATCAGCTCCTCTGCCTCCTCAACCAAATGGACATTCATACCCAGACTCCCCTAGCCCTTCGCCTCCCTACGTCCACAAACCTAAGCATTTGCCCTACAACGACGCACTCAAGTCCTCTACAGACTCCCAGGTGGCCTGCCTTCTACCACCCCTGGCCCCCCATCAGGAAAAGACTGAATTCATGGAGGCTCAGCCAAAAAGGAAGCCCCAAAGCCTCCAGAATGGCATTAGTGCTGCTCCTACACTGAAAAAAGAGCCGAGCTCTGTGCAGAACGGACGCAGTCGACCCTGGGAGAGGTTCACACCTGAGACCTTTGCTCAGCACTTCCACCAGGCCGTGCTGCAGTCCACACACGGTACACTGCAGAACAAAGGTGAGACATCCAATCCCAGAGCTGCACGGACACCACAGTGGACTGGGAATCTGAAAATAACATGCTGCCATCTAGTGGTGTGTCTATGCAGCACAATAACTCAGGCAGTTTCAGCTCAAAGCTCAAAATATGAATTTGGCCTCTTATTAAATCTAAACTTAGAAAAAAGTATTATGAACTGTCATTGTATTTGTTACTTAAAATAAGTCCACATATTATTGCATTTTTGTGTATTCTATGCTTTAACATACATAAGTCTGAAAATAGAGGTTATTTTATTTTGGTTTAATGTGATAAGCATATATTAGCAAATTAGTAGAAAATGAACAAATAAGCAGAAAATTAACTATTCAAGAAAATTAACAAAATTTGCAACAACAGTACACATCCATCCATCCATTTTCTACCCCTTAATCCTTGTGAGGGGGGGGGGGTGCTGGAGCCTATCCCAGCGCAATAACATGCCATTTTTGCTTTAAATAATCATCTATATAAAGATTTATCACTGCATAACAGTTTTATGTACTTACATGTGTAGTTACTCTTCTCCATAGTACATGGCTAACTTTGTCTGCATTTCTTTTGTTGATTATCCATTTTTCTTATGTTTAAGTAGTGAACTTGAGTACACACTTATGAAACAAATGTACAAATTACAATTGTGCTCTGATGTGAGATGACAAAGAAGAGCAGGCTGACCACATTGCATTGTGGGATGTGGCATATCGCACAGATAGCTTGAGCAGCTACTGAAAATTTTGGCCAGATTAGTGTACACCTGCAGATTTTTGTTTTTACACCTCCTGCATACTACCTACTAGTTTTGGTCAGAATCAGAATGTTAGCATTATGTAGTAGGCCACTTTGAATGTAGCTTATGTATCAATCAGTAACCTTAACAGTGTCTTATAAAATGTTAAAATGTAAACTGAGTATAAAGACTGACAGATTGTTTTTTCATGTCCCTCTTATTTCCTAAGGAGGCTCAAACTGTTTTCCAGACACAGGCCATAATGCAGACCGCTCACTGCCTCACAACATCTCCCCACATAAAGGTTCACATCTCAACCATGCCACATCTCAGCATACAAGCATAAACGGTCATCACTTCCAGCCCCGTCCTTCCAGTCGAGACACGCCGGCACCACAGGATCATCTGTCTGATGATGAGGAGGAAGAGTCTGGGCAGGAAGATGAGGATGAAGAAGAGGAGATGGAAGAAGCACCAAGAAAGTGGCAGGGGATTGAAGCAGTCTTCGAGGCATATCAGCAGTATGTCGATGGTGAGTAATTTATAAACAATAACCTTGTGTTTGCCTCAGAGGGCTTGAGTGTCAGACTGTTTGCTCATCTAAAGACAAATGAAATAAATAATATAAAGTCATTTGGATTAATTTCTAATGCTCTTAGTATATCTTTTTTGTGCCTTCTCTGCATAAATTTATAAAGGAAACAAAAGAGCGAAAAAAATAAACAAGATAAGCAAACCACACTATAACCAGAAATGCACAAAAAATGAACAAAAATGTACTTCATATTCTCAAACCTACAACTATGATTATACATTTACATTGTGCATGTATTTCTGCCTGTGCAGAGTGGAGTATAGAGAGGCAGGTTCTCCACAGTCAGTGTAAGAGACTTGAAGCACAAAACTACAATCTGACCCGAACTGCAGAGCAGCTCTCTCTCACTATGGGGGTAAGTAACACACACTTTACCTGAACATTGTCATATCAGCTCTCTGTTCACAGTCCTTTTTCTAAGTGAAATCACAAACAAGCTTGTTCAGTAGAGCTAAAAGCGGTGGGGAACAAAATAAAAATAGATAATGAACAACTTGTTATGCAGGAGATACTCATACTAACAAGTTTGTTCTTAAAGGTCCCACAATAACAAAATGCATCTTTATCCAGTTTCAAGGTTTATACAAACTCTGTGGTGTGAAATACAAGCTGTGAAAATAAGAACTTCTTCAGTAATGTTTGTCCTGACAAATCCTCACAACAGTCTTGCATCAAAATATAATCCCAGGTCTCTTTGGGAATGACCTGCAGTTCAACCAGTTCATCAGAGTGATTTTCGATGAAAAGTGAGGGGTTATGACAACTGAAACTGAAGAGTTACAAAGAGACTGCTTGGAAAACAAAAATCAAATCGATGCAGTTTATTTTGTCCACACCTTTACACATTTTTAATAGACACATATCAGCAGAACTGACAGCATTAAAGTGTTAAGATATGGGGCCTTTAAATGACACATACATGTGATAAGGGAGAACGCTTGCCACACTTTTTAGTTCTGTTTATTTAGAATTTTTGTTACAGATGGACCAGACCAGTTGTATTATTCATGTATAACTCATGTATAATTACAGTTTGCTGTAATTCTAAATTACAGTATCTTTATGTGTAAATGATAGTATATTTCTTTTCTTTGAATTCATTTAGAGTTTGAAAACTCTGTATATTTCATAATTCATTAACATTCTGTTTGGCAAAGCTGGTGGAACAGGTGGCATCATCATGTTTATGTGGGTCATTTACTCAGTTTTTGAAGCCACCAAGTGTTTGCTGAATCTGGCAACTTGTACAAGTCCAGCACACTACTAAATAATATAAAAGTAAAGAATACAAAATGTGGTTGCATGAAACTTAAATGAAATGAAATTACAGGTAAAATTACCTTTGCTTTTCAGTGCAAGTAAACAAAATCATACACACTTGTATCCCTCAAAAATGGATTTATAAATCACTTTTTAAAAAACAAAATTGAAATACACATTCTTGACCCTGTGAGCTCTAAATATATTTGATGTCATGCATTATTACACACTTTACTCATCATCTTCTGTTAATCAAGGCTTTCCTCATGACACTAGGTCAAACTAACACTAAACCAAATAAAAACTAGTATATTCTTTAAAATAAAACAAGAACTTCATATCCACTCATGAAACTAACAACATAAATTAAAATTATACATTGTTTAAACGTGCAGTGTGTTGAACTTAGAGGCATCTATTTGCAGAAAAGGAATGTAATATGCATAATTATATTTTCATTCATTTATCATTACCTGAGAATAAGAATAATTGTGTTTGTGAAAAAGCCACTTTTGATGTACAAAGTGAAGGGTGTCCTTCCAAGTCCATCGTGTTTCAACAGTAGCTTATACAAAACACTGACCCTGTTGAGGACCATTACATTTTTGCAGGCACTTTTCTGAGCCCACCTGAGCAGACAGAGCGAACTTAAAAATCTTGCAATTTCACCACAAGATGCCATTCTACATACTGCATCTTAAATAGGAGTAGAAACAAAAGCTTCAGACCTATAATAACTCATTAGGTTTGGAATAAAAGCACCTCTGTCCTTCATTTGTCAGGAGCTGGTGACTCAGAGGCAGAAAGTGCGAGAGGAGAGAGAGAGACTGCAGGCCCAGCTGGAGCACTTCAGGAGGTGTTTGACACTACCCAGCATCCAGTGGGGCAGGAGCCAAGTGAACGGGCACATGCCAAGGTGACCAACGACATGGGCTCTCTGATGGACACGCAACAAGAACAGGACGGACTGGATTCAGATCTGCACTGCAAGCTTTCAAAGGAGCCAGTACTTATTTTAGTACCTTTCTGGCTAATCTGTCGGATCCAGATTCAGTTGATTACCTGCCATATTTGCCATGGAAAATCCGTAACCATGGTGACAGTATAGTTTGGGCATTCCCACTATTTCTTATTGTGCCCACCCGTAAGGCTGGTGTTACATCACCTAAAGGCCAAGCCCCCTTGTGGTGGAAAACAACAACTGCTTCCATAGAGTGTGATGAAAATAGTGTGACAAAATAAACTCAAAATAAAAAAAGCATGAGAATTAAATAAGCATCTACATAACAACCACTTCCATCTAAACTTCCTATGTATGACTACAGTAAAACAGATAAGCTAGATTTATTTAAAAAAAACTAGTGGCATGCTAGCTAGCCGTGGGTATCCAAGACAGTGTCCATTCAATCCCTTTTGAAAGCTGCTCAGTGCCAATAAAGCCAAAAAAATAGATGATTCCAATGTTATTTCCACATCATGCATTATGTGGCCCACTGCACATGTGTACTAGGGCCACTGCACATGCCTACTAGTGATTCCCCTGCTTCAGCACTGTCCCATTCATCCAATGGTCAGACTGTGCCCTGTGGGTAATGTCATGGATTTTAAAACCTATTTTTTGAGTGATTTGCAGATTTAAACCATTTCAAACCTCAATGTTATGATAATATAAAGAATCATTTCTGACTTTTGCTGCAGCTGTAGGTGTCTTGGCAGCAGTATTACAGACATCTGACATCACTGTGGTCTATGGAAAAATGTTTTGGGTGGGAGTGCAATGCCAGCAAATGGCCACTGGAGGGCTAGGCAGTAGCTGGCAGACTGAATGGGCATTATTACAGATGGATCAAATATTGGTTTTTCACTGTATCTACTGTCCACATATATGAAGTTTACATAGATCTGAGGGGAATTTAGATGCTTATTTAATTCTGGTGCCTTTATATTGGGTTTGTTTTGTGCTACAACTCACAATACAGTCTACGCGAACAGCAGTTTGTTTTGCCCCAAAGGGAATGTGTCCTTTTATGCCGGCCTCACATATAGCTTGTAACAACACTGTGTAGGTGAACCAGCATCTGTGTAAACACTCCCCCTAGACTCCAAGTTGGCTTTAAGGACTTTGCACCACTTAGCTCACATATAACTCATATCTACCAATTTCTGCATTAAATGTTTTCATCTACACTAATGACTCGGCACAAATCTGTAGCCTCCATGGACAGTTATAAGATGAGACAATGCGTGCAGTGGTTAATACTCAGAGAATGAAAACTGAGTGAAGGAATCAAAGCACACCTCAGGCCTTAAACTTGACAGAATGCACTTGAAATTGAGTTTGAAGAAATACTTGATTGTCCTCTGTGTGGTATAATGTTGTAGTGTGTAATGTATCTGACAAATGAAGCAGTTTGTGTGCTGGTGAAGGTTTTACAGAGGATAGGGAACACCTAAAGATTATTATCTATCATGAAAAATTGTATCAATGAAGTTTTTGAGGTTTTAATAAATTTTCCATTGGTTATGTCAGTTGTGATAGACAAAGAATTTTGTATGTTTTATTGTACAACCATTGAATGTGGGAAGCCATATGTTTTGTTTGGATTGCTGCTGGTCAGAATAAAAACATTTAGCTAATGAAGGATTGTAGGACAGTTGTATCTGAAACATGTTATGTGATGTTAAAATGTTTGAGAATGGATGCAGATAAAACCAGGATTGAAAAAAAACATGGGAAATGTTGGTTCTTTTCTCACATCAACTTGTCCTTTTGTTGTTCAGATCCAAGACTTTTCTTCTTAAGCCCTTCACATGCATACGTCTTGAGACATTGTAATTTTTGAAGGACTTTTGCAGTATTCTCTAAATGAGAAAAATGGCATAATTTGATATAATGTGCTCCATTACAAATGCTTTCATTTATTGTTTTTGAAAATTAACAGCTTTTCTTCAGTAAACAGAAAAGTCGCATCTCTCCACTTATTAATTAGAATCCTTGAGAAAATCTAATATTTATGAATGAAAACAAAATTGGAACCGTACAATGTCTCTGTGGATGACAATGAAACACTTCTTCACTGGTCTTCAGACGAAGTTTATTTTCATTTAAGCCAGACAAGACTCTTCAGTTCTGCCTCGTTGCCTCTGAAAATAAAAATCCTAAGAGCCCCAAGTGATAAGCACAAGAATAGTAAATGTAGAACAGCAATCTCCCCAGATCACCTGGCCTTCCTGCATCACCTGTTCAGTCAAGACCTACAAACATGGTGTGAAATCCTGCATATTTGTTCCAATCAGTTGTGTAATGTATTATTTGGGCTGTACAATTGTGATGAATTATTTATTAACATATATTGTTGTACATTCTGATTTAAATTTACATTAAAATATTTATAAAATGTCTGGAATTTTCATGACTGATAAATATTTTATCAGTAGTTTATAGTTGTGACTAAATTTTGTAATGAATTGGCTTTTAAATTATTTACCCATTTTGTCGTCATGTTTTCAATATGAAGGCAGTGGTAGTAAACAAATGTCAGACCTTCACTGTGGAATATATTCAAAACATTACTCAGTTTAAAACGTTATTCAGCTTAAATATGTATGATGACTTCCTTTTCCTTTCTGTGAATTTATTTGAACAGTATCATGGTCAGTAAGAAACCACAGTGTGCATTATGTAAAATAATGCATATTGCAGATTAAAGCGGCATGTTTAATTGTTTGTAGTAAAGAGTGATGTGCAGCAAATGGAAACAAGTTAAAGATATGTGTTTAGATAAGCCACCACCATGTGACAACCCATCAGCACATTTTGCAGGAAAATATCCTGCAGCTATTCACATGGGTTCTGGATGACTACCAGCAGAAAGCCATTCTCTGTGAAACACAAAAAGAGGAAATGAGGGATAGAGCTGGAGACCAACACCAGAGTAAAAACTAGTCTTCTCCAACATAGCGGCACTTTGTTTAGATTGTATAAAAAGGTGGTTTGCAGCATTTGCTGTGAGTATTACATACTCACCTGGTGCAACCAAGATCTCATGTTTCTTGGAGCGGATACGGAGGAAGGTGAGGTCATTCTGAGGGTCGATGTCCCTGACTGTGCTCCTCGCCTTCATGGTGAGGTGTCGAAGAAGTCCTGCGTACTGAACTGTCGTGGAGTTATCTAAGGTTGTTCTGATGGGAATACCTAAAAATACAGTTACAGTGTAAGCAGCCTATGGAGTAAAATCATTGTCAGAAAACCGATGCCTGAATAGATTTTGTCATACCTTCTGCGTTGACAACTATTGTGCCAATTACGCCTTTATGAGCTTCAATTCTCTTCAGTATCTCCTCAACTTCAGCCTGTAAGACATTTAACACTGTGGCATGCAGTATGTGTGGCTGAGTCTAATAATAATCGAGTAATAACCTGCTACTCTAAAATCGATAAATAATCGAAACATTCAGTCAACCTATTACAGCACTTAGCAACCTTTCGTGAACTAATAAAAGAAAGTTTAGAGTTTCACACTATTTTATTTTAGCGTAGCCGTTAACGCGCTAATCGACTAGAAAGTATCTCAACATGCTGTCATAATTACTGTTAAACTGCACAAAGTTATCCATGTCCTACCATTTCGTCTGTGAGCAGCAGTATGCATCAGTTTTCCTCCACGCACTGCGTTCTCCCGTTGCCCAGAGAAACGGAAATGACGTCGGGCGAAAGCGGAAGTGTTTCTTAGCCGTCATTGTGAAGAGGTGGGCTGTTGGCTGTTTATCTTCATTGCAAAAATGCCTGATTTAGCGGTGGAAAATGTGGTCGTTCATCCGCTGGTGTTGCTCAGCGTAGTTGACCATTTTAACAGGTTAGCAAAATACGGCAGTTTTTCCCTCACATTTCATTGTTGTTTCGAATTGAAATGTCCATGCGCGTTATGTTGCTGCTAAGCTAATTCAGCCCTGCTGAGTCAGAGCCCCGTTAACAGTGAGTGCAAACGCGATCATGCTAGTTAGCTTACCCAATAGCATCTTAAACTGTACTAGAAGCCTGCCCAGTTGTTGTAGTTGTCGTTAGTAGTTGACTGTTGTATTAAGTTCAGATAAATAACTACAGATATACACTACTAACCCGAGCTTGTCATCCGTTTTAATAGTCATGTGTAACAAAGGTTGGGACATTAGCTTAGCATGAAAACGGGTTGGCTAACATTTCATTATACTGATGTACATGTCATCTAGTAACTAAACCACTGTCAAAACCATGGGCACGTGACATGTTGACCTTTCCTATTTATTTGCATATTTGCTTTCCAGAATAGGGAAAGTTGGAAACCAGAAACGCGTGGTTGGTGTGCTTTTGGGATCATGGCAGAAAAAGGTTCTTGACGTTTCAAATAGCTTTGCAGGTAAGTGTCGAATTCTTCCACTACAGTGAAAAGGTAACTTTAATATAAAGTGATCTTACTATCATTTAGAAGGTTCACATTCAAACCATGACTGTAACATTTCTTTGTCAGTGCCATTTGATGAGGATGACAGGGATGACTCAGTGTGGTTCCTGGATCATGACTACTTAGAGAACATGTATGGCATGTTTAAGAAAGTTAATGGTAAGTCATTTAAAATCTCTATATGGACATTGGTTGTATTGGCAAACTCTTCTACTTTGCTACAGTTTTATACTTGTAAAAATGTGACCTTTAAATTGTGCTAAATAACTATTATGCATTATAACCTTTCACTCTTTACTGCATTTATGTTTGCCACATTAATACAAGGAAAACATCCACCCCATTTGAGCTAAAAACAAAAGAGGTGGGGCATAACTTGCCAAGCAGTCCTTCTGTCCAGTTTGCACTACATTCCTTCAAGGTTGGTATCCTGTTCATGTACTTCATATCTCTCATTTGTATTCAGCAAGAGAAAGAATAGTTGGATGGTACCACACAGGGCCGAAGCTACACAAGAATGACATTGCCATCAATGAACTCATCAAGCAGTACTGTACCAATTCGGTATGACATTTTCTTGATTCTATTTATTGTATCATTGTACAGCATGTTCTCCTTATTCATTCTGATGTTGAGTCATGGATTTTCTTTTGTTTCCTTTTAGGTGTTAGTCATTATAGATGTCAAGCCCAAAGACCTTGGTCTACCCACAGAAGCATACATCTCTGTGGAGGAAATACATGATGTAAGTGTAAAAAAAAACTACTTCAGGGTAGATGATGTTTCTGCGTCTGTATAACTTATGACACATGAATATTAGCTGTTTCATTCATTACTGGGGCTGCACAATTAATCATGTTGTAATTGCTCTATCAGCCTGTGCAGTTGTTCTCAGAAGCCTGTAGTTTTAAGGTCCAGATTTAGGAGGTTTTAGGATGGTCTATTAAAAGCCGGTTGCTCATCTCAACGCAATTCTGTGCATCAAGACAATTTCCATTTGAGTTGGAATGAGTCGCGCTTCTGTATGTGCGGCCGGCTTAACAGACATGGAAACATAAAACAACCTCACTTGTATGGTGATAGGTCCTGTGTAAACCATGTTTAAAAAAGTCACAGCTGCCTTTGTACTTTTTCAAATTTTGTAGTATGTAAGTTTGTGTTGTTTTTTTTTTTTTTTTTTTAAATTCTGGAATGTATTTTTGACTCTGTATTTCTCAGTTTTTGACCTAGTTTTCCCAGATTTCGCAGCAAATGTATTTTTCAACCAAATCAAAAAGCAAAACAATCAAGCAACTAGTCTCAAAATGCAATTGTAAATAGCAGTTTAAATTTTGCCCACAATAATTGTAATATAGCCCTGTAGTTTTTTTTTTTTTTACTGTTTAAACTGTCGTTTGTTTGGAATAGGAACAGTGAATATAGCATGTAAACTAATTGCAAAGAACAGTTTTCATATGTGTACTGAACATAAACTTTGGTTTAGAGCAGGGGTGCTCACACTGTTTCATCATGTGAGCTACTTATAAGATGACCGAGTCAAAATGATCTACCTACTGGAAATTTGGTTTGGTCTGCCGGTGACCCCCTCTCCCCCCAACTTTAGAGTATCATTAGGATTATTCTTATATTACTGATGGCTATTTCTAGGATGGCACTCCAACATCCAAGACCTTTGAGCACGTCACAAGTGAGATTGGAGCTGAGGAAGCAGAAGAAGTGGGTGTGGAGCATCTGCTCAGGTAGAGAACTGCACATTAACACACATCTTTTACGTTATAAAGACAATTTGATAAATCATTGTAAAGAAATGTACAGACAGTCATACATTCT
This sequence comes from Pseudamia nigra, assembly GCA_029823295.1. NCBI lineage: Eukaryota > Metazoa > Chordata > Actinopteri > Kurtiformes > Apogonidae > Pseudamia > Pseudamia nigra. The sequence goes on along the minus strand of JAQQAE010003575.1, from coordinate 6,968 downwards.
ATTTTGTATTAAGGGCTGGGTATTAGTGATGTATTTTTTCAATACCAATGCAGAATCAAAGCTTTTAATTAAAACAGTGCTGGAGCCAAAATGGTGCTTAAATTGACACTTTTAAAAAGAAATTTTTTTTTGGAATAAGACAATGAGATTAACGCTTGATAAAACACTTTTTTGTTGAGTTTTAATGTCTTTTAAATAAAATTGATGCAACAAATAAAAATGAACCCAACTACAACATTTTTAATGTTCTTACATGTATATGTGCTGCTTCTGTTGTCATCATGTGTGTGGCACTGGGTCACATTAGCTTCAAACACAGAGCTTTCTTTTTGCTGCAACCCCTCATCACTTGTGTGACATGTTTCTACTGCTGCATTCCAGTCATTTAAACCCTTACAGCACATAGTGTGGCTGCAATATGTCTTCCTGGTGAAATAAAACCACATTACCAGACTCTACCACTAAACTTACTAAATCTAATGGAAAAAGTACTGTATTTTCTGGGTTATACGTTGCATTTTTTTTTTCATAGTCTGGTTAGGGGGGCGACAAATATACCGGAGCGACTAATACACAAATTATTTCAAGTGTTTGTTGTTTCACGCTGACAGCTGCTAGAGGGCACTCTAGGCTTGTGTACCTGCATCTGCCCCACCTGTATCACTGGCGGTTTAAAATGTAGACATTACCGGTAACAACCATACCTGCCATCGGCTTAACACCGAACATGTCGGCGCCGACACATTTGCGCGTCACTTACCCAGGGAGGCGAGTCCCGAGCTTTTGCTTCTGGCCTCAAGTGCGCGGCCACTTGGCCGCCCGCGACCCACTCTGAGGACAGTCACAGGTGGGGAGTTTGACTGGGGCTGTACACATGTCAAACGGTAACGCAGGTGTCCTAAGGTGAGCTCAGGGAGGACAGAAACCTCCCGCGGAGCAGAAGGGCAAAAGCTTGCTTGATCTTGATTTTCAGTATGAATACAGACCATGACAGCGGGGCCTCCGCTGTTATATTACATTAACATACGCGACACCTGTTCAGCCTGTTGTTTTCTATTCTATTATTACTATAACTTGTCTTTCAAGATGAAATGTGTGTTCTTGGTGTCGGATTTTCTTAAATAAATTTCCCCGAAAAAATGTGACCTGTTTGCCAGTGCGACTTATACACATTTTTTCTTCTTCATTATGCATTTTTTGGCTCATGCAACTAAAATTCTGGAGTGACATATAACCCGGAAAATATGGTAAACAAAATAAAATATTATCTTTAAATACATACTTAAACAGAAACTGAAGCCCTCTATATCTTGTCCACAGAGATATTAAAGATACCACAGTGGGCACTCTCTCTCAGCGCATCACAAATCAGGTTCATGGCCTGAAAGGACTCAACTCAAAGCTGTTGGACATTCGTTCATACCTGGAAAGAGTTACTGCAGGCAAACTTCCCATCAACCACCAGATCATCTACCAGCTGCAGGATGTTTTCAACCTTCTGCCAGATGTAAATCTATTGGTAAGGTGTTTGTGCTAAGTGCGTGTTTGTTGATTTTACACTGAACTTGCCAGAACAGTTCTGTTGATGAGGAATTAAAATTCTGACAGTATGACACTAAATATATACCTTAGCATATTAAACCTTCCCTGTTGCAGTTACTGATTAGTACTTAAATCGGGGGTGTCCAATCACTGCCACAAAGGGCCGAGACACTGCACATTTTCTTTCCAACCAGTCTCTTCAGCAGGTGATTTCACTGAATTTCCTTCCCACTGATTGCAGTTCAGTGAGAAAACCTGCTTTAGTGAGTGGCTGGAAAGAAAACCTGCAGTGTCTCAGCCCTTTGTGCCAATGATTGGACACCCCTGACTTAAATCTTTAATAAGCACTGCCTGGTTAGAGGAAAAAAGTTTCCACCTGGATTTACTTGGTCAGTACTTGTGATGATCAGGTAGTCTGTTGAATATACTGGATGATGAGGTTTTTCCCAATCAGTGAAACATTTTCTTCCTGGATGTCATGGGCGTACTCCATTGATAACAATGCCAGGATTCATGAGGCCCAAATAGTGACACAGGCTACGTTCAGACTGCAGGTCTTATTGCTCAATTCCAATTTTTTGGTGTGGTTGTTCACATATTTTAAATGCGACATCCATCAGACTCCAGTGTGAACAGCCTAACAGCTCTGAAGTGACCCGCATGCGCAGAAGGTGGTGTGACGTCACATGCAGCACACTGTTTGTGGAAATAAATATGGATGCTACACAAGTCAGCGTGTGTATCAATTTTGAAGTCGTTGTGCAGTCAGAGCTGACAAACTTATGACCGACTGATTCCAAGTCCATTGTGTACATCTGATATTGCTGTGTTCCGCCTCCTCCAGCGCAGACCTGTGACGTCTCTCAATTCAGTGAGGTAAAAGTCGGATGAAATGCAACATGACCATTCTGACTGAGGTTGCTTTGAAAAACATTGGATACATAACTGATTTAGGACCACATATGAAAGCAGCCTGGATCTGATTTGGAAAAAAAAAACAGATTTGTGCTGTTCAGACTGTCATAAGAAATCAGATATGGGTCACATGGTGAAAAAAATCAGGTTTTGCAGTCTGCCATAGTGGTTCAGGGAACATGAGATGTTATTTTCACATTGAGAATCTCGGTGGTGTGCTGAGGAAGACTTCACACTACCCGACTCTCCCAACAGTACAAGATGCTGGCAAAAAAAGAATTTCTGGACAGAAATAAATGTTAGATTGTGTAAGCTTATCAAAACGATGGCATGGTGAATATATACTGTAAACAAAACGAAAGGTGGTTCGCCAAAATACGTCACTTTTTTGGCTGAGATGTGTATACCTTTTAGAATTAGTAAAAATGTCTTAAAAGGAGGTTATTGATGCCTTTTCATATGAATAAATCTTACAATATTAACTTTGTATTCACATTTGCCATTTCCAACGTCCATTACCTGTGTTGCTAAATGTCCTGCATTTTGTTTCAGGAGTTCACAAAAGCCTTTTACCTTAAGACAAATGACCAGATGCTTGTGGTCTACCTGGCTTCGCTCATACGCTCTGTGGTGGCTCTGCACAACTTGATCAACAACAAGATTTCCAACCGAGATGCAGAAAAGAAGGAGGGACAGGAAAAGGACGAAGGCAAAAAAGAGAAGAAAGATGACAAGGAGAAAAAAGATGACAAGGACAAGGAGAAAGGAGACAGTGCCAAGAAAGATGAGAAGAAGAAAAAATGAGTGTCCCTTTTTTTAAGGCCGTATTTCAAATCAGGAGTTCTTCATCTGGATGGTGCTCTACTTTTGTGCCCACGGTTACAGCTCTGTATGTGGGTCTCAGGCTAAAAGTAGGACTCTATATGAGGAACAGTGTCATTTGAGATTTGGCCTTCCCATCACAAATGACACTCAAAGACTCTTATATCGTACAGAGATGATGTTTGCTTTATTGTTTTGAACTATGAGAATGTGTTTATTCTGTTTTTGTAGTTGCCACACTCTGGGTATTATGTAATGCCTGGTGTAGCTTTTTTCTAAGATGAAAGAAAATGTTTTGTTTCTGTATCATTCATTAAATTGGGATCATATTAAAGTTTGTCCTTTTCACTAGTTTGTTCTCTTAGTATTATGTTCGTCAGGTTTTCCTTAAGACAGAGGCACAAAACAGAAGGTTCAGCCTGAAAAATGGTTGAAGATGGCTGGTGAACATTATGATAAATAGAGCTCTTGTGCACACATTACTCCTGTGTTTTTGTTGCACCTGTAAAGTAGACTTTGTAAAAAATTATTGGTGTGTGAAATCCCCTGATAACCAACATGAACCACATTCACTCTGAGATGCCATATGAGCAGCATAACTGAAAACATCTGTGAGTGATCATGCTTTAATGCTGATGTCCACGACATGATGTCTCACAGAATCAATTTAAAGCATTAAATGTGCTCTAATAGACGCTTTAACCTGATGAGCAAAAAAACTGTCTACATTAAAACATATCCAAAATTCGGATAAGTGGCAAGACTCGTTTATAGCCCTGACTACTAGACAGCATATAGAACCGCTGTCAGGCAGCAGCACACTGTTTTGGTTGCTGAAACGAGGCGGAGCTGTCATGACTATATTTTTAAAAACTGCGTCATCTGCAGCTTCTCCAAAAATGCTTGCATTGCACCGCGTTCACATTACCATAACATGCAGTAGTAAGAGTAACCAGTACAGCGCATTTTAAGCTCAGGATGTGTGGGACAAATCAGATTATTGGGGAGGCAAAGTGGATTCTGACGTAAAGGTCTTAAATCCGGCGTAGGAGAGGAGAGCGTCGCGTGTGCCGCTCGAGCTCAGTGTGAGGAAGGCGGCTCGTGCGACCTCCAGTCAACAAACCTCCCCATCCAGCCGCGTCTGCCAGGACCCGAGCATGACTCCTCACATATTTCCCTGCGAGTGAACGGAACGGACGTGTCATGGCTTCGTATCTGCAGGTGAGGCTGTGTTCACTGCCCGTTATCCGGATATTTGTTGTGTGTAGTGATAACTTGTTCACTACACACAACACGGGGTGTGGTTGAGTTTAGGCCCGTTTTGAGCAGAGAGCAGGTGACACGCTTTTCCAATCAGCAGGGTATTTTCCCACATTGGCATACCTTTTTGTTTTCCACCCAGAAATCCTTCCGTTTCTGTTTGTGCGGGGATAAACAGGTGGTTGAGAGGCTCGGTGTTGCCAGGGGAGAGTGCGGCTTCACTTTGATTAAATGCGTCTGGGCGCACGGTATCTGTCAGTGCCAACCGTTTTGCGCAGAGTTCAAGAGATATCTTCTTATTGCTCCAGATCCCTGATGACGAGAAAGGCCATGAGCTGGACCTTTTCTGTGTTCCCAGACACTATGAGAACGATTTGGACAAGGTGATCATCCCACATGGACTCATCATGGACAGGTAAATCAGACAGGCAGCCACATACTCCCATCAGCACCAGAGCTGGGAGTGACAAATGTCAGCTTTCTGTCAAGTCATCATGCTCAGTCAGTCTGGCTTTTTCTGCTTCACTGTCCTGTCTACTCTGTCTCTATTCACTCTCACCGACCCATATTTGTCTGGCAAATGACTGCAAACCTGGAAGGGAGTGGTAGATGCTCAGCACAGTAAAATGAAATGCCTAGTAAGCAATTATGTTAAAGTCGAAACTCATGTTATTGATTGCTTCCTTAATATAGCATTCACATCAGCACGGTTACTTAAAATGCATCTGTTTTGTGTTGCTTCTTTGGTCTAGGACAGAACGTCTGGCCCGGGACATTATCCGGGACATGGGGGGACACCACATTGTAGCTCTGTGTGTGCTCAAAGGAGGCTACAAATTCTTCGCAGACCTGATGGACTACATTAAAGCACTGAACCAGAACAGTGATAAATCAGTCCCGCTGACAGTGGATTTCATTAGAGTGAAGAGCTACTGTGTAAGCTGTCTTACTCATTCCATTCCCAGCATCCACTTGTGCTGATGTGGGGAGTGTGATGTGGGGCTTGGCAAAACACACAAGAGAACAATCTTATTAAACCAGAAACTGGCCACTGCAGTGTTCACAATGCAGACATTCTGGACGCAGTGCACAGACATTTCAGAATCAGATGTAGTTTATTCATCCCAAACTAAGAAATTGTTTTATTACAGTGCCACACAATAAACCAAAGTGCAAAATACATGTGATGTAGAGCTGGTTAAATGTAACCTTCAACAGCTAAATAGGATCTGTGTGGCATAATAAGGAAAGCTACACTTGTACAACACCCTGGTAACAATGGCTGAAAAAGATTTTGTGCAGATGAATGTAGATCAATGGACCACCACAGAATAATTAAAACTGGTATTTTATCAGACATTATTTTAATAGGTAAAATGTGCAAATGTAGACAGACATGTACGTCTTAAGGGTCCAGTCAATGATGATGGCAAGTAAGCTAGTAGCCGATTGTTCTTGTTGGAAGTATATGAATGATTAAACAGGCGACCTGCTAGTCAACATGGCTTACAACCTCACAGTTGTCAAGCTAGTATGTTTGTTCTTGTCTTACTTGTACCAGATGTTTAAGTAATCTGACATGTAGGCTGTCTCCTCAGTCATCCTGTGTTATGAATTTAAAGTTATAAATTTAAAGTAGGCAGCCAGAGGTGTTGGCTTCTAGTTATTGCAACGGGCAAGAAAGATTTCCATTGCCTGATCAGGTTGTGTTGGATGGAGAAGTTCCAAAGTGACAGTGCATTGTATATTGTTGATTCTAGTCAAAAAGCTAAAACTGTATGTTCAGTGTCATCTCCGCTTTCTGTCCCATAGAATGACAAGTCAACGAACAATGTCAAAGTCATAGGAGGGGATGAGCTGTCCCATCTTTCAGGAAAGGTGAGTCTGTGATGTGTGTTGTGCAGAATTATACAGTCAAATATGAATAGAGGCTGGTTAGAGTGTGCTTTTCTGTGCCTAACAATTCTTAATTTTTTTTCCCTTCAGAATGTTTTGATTGTTGAGGTAAGACATGTATTATTCTACATTGTGGTTTACACAATGTAAACTCTTCCATCAACTATGTTGTTTTTACATTACAAAACTGATTGTGAATGATTCAATTGTTAATAGATGAAAAATGTGAATGACACTAAAAAGACTTAATTACAAGCTGACAAATAGAGTAGATTCATCATAAAAAATGTAATTAAGCCCACCTTATTCATCTACAACCTTGCCAACAATTATCTCAATACCTCCATATTATCAATGTATCACATTTCTTAATGTTGATGCATTATGTTTGCACAACATTGTATTGTGCACAGAAGTATGTTTTCATCTAGTCCAGGGGTGTCCAATCATTGCCAGAAAGGGCTGAGACACTGCAGGTTTTCTTTCCAGCCACTCACTAAAGCAGGTGTTTTCACTGAAGTGCAATCAGTGGG
>JAQQAE010003574.1:0-19993 GCA_029823295.1 Pseudamia nigra | reverse complement strand
AGTCTGGGACTCCCTGCTCAAGCTGCTGCCCCCGCGACCCGACCCCACGGATAAGCGGTAGAAGATGGATGGATGGAGGGATATTCTTGTTCTTATGTCACTAAACAATCTAAAAGATGATTGATTAACTTTAAAATGATGATAAATAAGGGCTATTGAAATAAAGAAGTTAATGTTAATTCTGGAATATTTGTATTTCTACCTGTTGATGAATTCAGGTTGTTACTGAATGACATTTAAGTGAAAACATTATGTAAGTGCAGGTCAACAAACCCTGTTCTGCTGGAAATGCGATCTTGCGATCTGGCTTCGCTCCACAGTGTCCCAGAAAAGCGATCCAGAAGTTTCTCTTCTTTGCTACATCTCCAATCAATCTACCTGGCAGCTCCTCTGTTCACAGTAAAGCAGCTGTTAAATTGTTTTGCTTAATTTATATCTGAAAGCTCTCGTTACGCATATCTGACTAAAAAGCTCTCTTGACACCCATGTCGGAGGGTTAAGATTTCTGATTTTCATCTGTGACTGGTGCTTCCCCCGCCCTCAGCCCCCTCCTGCGTATGGCCTCCTCTCTGCGAAGCTGAACATATAGCTGATATCTTTCAATCAAGAGCTCTCCTGTCCTTGCAATCACAGTGTCATTGTTCATCTCATGTTGTGGAAAGCTCTTTTGACAGAGTGCTGTGATGAATCACCTGGCTAAGGCTTTTGGAAAAGAAGGCTTCAGATCCCATCGCCCTCTTTTTCATAGAGTAGGAAAAAAAACAACATTCAATTCATTTCTCCTGCTCTTTCATGTCTCCTGCTGCTTTTCGTTTCGTACACACAGTGTTTTAAAAGTTATTCACTGCAAACCCTCCTCTTTTCTTCTCGCCGGGCTTCGCAAAGCAAATATCTGGCGGGTTTAGTTCATAAAGGAAGCGCTTTTACTTGCTTTAGGTGCTGACGGCAAGGCACACTCTGTTATGTTGGAGGCTTAGAAAAACAAAACTTAGCAGGGTAAGACTCAGCTGCCAAATTAAGTGGCAGAGGTTTCTAATTCTTCCCTGCTCATTCGGTGGAAAAATGAAGCCCCTCACTCTTTTGTCCAGTAAGCCAAAGCAATGTCGAGAAACCTGTGCTCTTTTCTGAGTTTTTCAATTTCCATTGTTTTTTTCCCCCTCTTATATCAACTCCTAAAAGTGAAAAGAGGGACAAATATAAACTTGCAGGAGAAGCATGTGAGCACATGATCAGGTCCAAGGTGAGTGTTTTTCAAAAGGCTGAACACATCATAGGAGAAACCGACTGTGGGAGAAGTGCAAATGACACTCCCTCAACCCAGGCAAAGAGAGTGATTTAGAGCACCTGTTATTTCATGACATGCGAGCACAATGTGCTTTCAAAGCTTGTCAATGATCACTCATTTGCTGCAATAAGCTCATTAAAAATGCTGTTGTGCTCTCGTGTGCGGCATACATCAGTATTTAAATCATGCCAAGCTGTAGATTACTTGGAGTGTGTGAGGTGAAAAGCATCCAGGGGCTTCTGGTTTGTTATGTTACCTGTAACAGCTTTATCACAGTTTGCTCAAAGGTGAGGGATGTGATTGTAGCCAAGGGGAATTTATAGATCCAGACACATTGTACCTGCCAGCTGTGCAGCAATCACTCCGCCCAATCCTCCAAATGCAGACATAACAAGCTTCCTGAGTGATGGGATACAAACTTTTGGACTGGCCTCTGTGTTCCTGACACAGAAAGCTTAAACTTATGCAAACACTGCAAACTTCAATGACACACAGTTCAAACCATATATATACTGATGTCTTTATACATAAAAACAAAAGAATTCCTGTCTGCACCAAAAACAGGGTATGGCTTTTTGTAGACACCTAGACACTTAAAAGACCTTATTGCAGTCATATAATACAAATTATGATGTTCTTGATTAATGTTTGGAAATTGTGCTTTAAATTATTAGATAGTAGATATAAAACAAATGTGTGTTTCTGCGGCGAGGGAGGAAGTGTTCTTATAACCACACTGTAAAATTTCACTTTCAAGACTGTTTTGAAAGCCTTTTCCTATTTCTTGCTGTCTGAAATGTCTTGAACACAGGGCATGTTTCAACATTTCATTAAGCAGCACTGTTATTTTGTCACATGCACGGTCACGATTATTTTTTAGAGCGTCTTTCATGGCAATATTGAATGAAGCAATCTGTACTATTAAGTCATACAAGGCTTGCAATGTGAATTTCGGAAACCTGGACAAACCCTTTGCTGTCTGCAGCGGGAGGCCTGACACCTGGGCAAACACTGCAGCCCAATGATCTGTCATCAGCTATGGAAACCAGCACCAACCTGGTCGCTTTTGTCAGCGCACAAAAGAAAATGCCTCAAATTAATTTAGCACTCTGCATTCATCTTCTGTTGAGGCTTAAGACCTCATCTAAGCTTGCGAAACAGCAAGGGGCTCATGGGGCTTCATGTAAGAATTTTGGCTCATAGATGAAGCCAAACGCTGTTAAGACATGACATGTTGACTGTTTAGTGAAGTATGTGTATCCTGTTAATTCAGACAGTTGGTAATACCTGGGATCTACAAAGCCCTCAGATGTACTTCTGTGTGCACCCTCCTCCTGTGATCTCTTTTACTCAGCCTTTCCTCCACAATACCAGACCTCTTGAGGACATACAAGATAATTGTCTCTCAGTCCACCCTCTCCCACAGACAACATCAAACAGAGCAGTCCCAATTCAAGATGATGCGGAGCGGTGCTGGTGATGACTTCTAAGGCATTCGATGATGACATGTTGGGTTTTGTGGTGGCCATCTCAGTGACGCATTGCTCAGACATGAAGTCAATATTCACACTGGAATGCATGTTATTAATACTGTACAATGTGATAAGGACACATGTATAAACGGTAATGAAATCATTATGAAAGGCTGCATTAGGGAGATTCAGAAATTATGTTAAAAATAGTTAGCCTGGTTTATGATATTTTTGTGCTCAGGATTTTTTGGGAGGGGCACAAATCCTGACTGCATGGTCCGTTTAAGCCATAATTTGCCCTTCCCCTCAACTAAAATACTGTAGAAAAAAGGAGTGATTTAGCATGATTTTAAGCCTATTCTCACACATTGTCAAATGGTCATTAGTCCTTCATGTCTGTCACAATCACATCAATTTTCCATATGCAGGACGTACAACAGAGGTCAACAAACTATTACTAAAATGACAGTACAGACCAGGGGTGTCATGATGTAACGAAACCTGTGGGAGATTGTTCTGGTGTTTAAGGTTCAAATTGTTTTTATATTATAGTTTAATCAAGCTGTAACCCCAGATTTCTCTAGCTGCCTGCCAAGCAATCCTGTGAAAAGTTGAAAAGTAAAGTACGTGATAAGATGGTAGCGGGAATGATATAGCCAGGTCTGTGCTTATGAATGTTTTTGCATGGTATATTGACTGTGTGATTTATAAGCCAAGTTTAAAATGTTCTTATGTATTGCTAGTAGTTGTGATCAGTCTGTATGTATTGCTTTTAAATCCATTTCCCAACATGATCAGGATAAAATATGGATCAGACATCTGTGTTTAGACAGCTCTCCTCACAGTGTTTATTTAGCTGATCATGTCTGTGATGATGAACAGTTGTCATTCACTGAAACACTCATCCACTTCTCTTTACAATTGAATTTAAGGCATTTAATAGTAAATGCAGTCACTCATAGGCCACAGGGTTTAATATGACTTGCATAGAATAATTTACATGTAAATAAGATTTTTTTTATTAACAATTCTATATGACAGCACCATCAGTAATTTGATTGCCGTAAACAGTGCACATTCCTACTTAGCATAAGTAGTAATGTGTAGTTGTAATGTGCACCATTGTATTGCAGACTTGCAGGTTGATCATCAGGTACATGTAGCTTCATACAGGTTGTGAATCTTAAACATGTATGATGCTGTTTGATCCAGCATGCATTTTCAACTTGTAAAGGTATTTGACACAGCTAGATATGCTTCTAGCATCCTCAGTAGATATTTGTATTTCAGAGCAAAGAATGCATATATTTTTTATAAACATAAAACCTAATTTTACTCACAACATTTTTTAAATGAAAACAACAAACAACAAATGACAAAAATAAGCAAATGAGTAAAAATATACCAGACAATCTTTAAAAATGATCAAAAATGAAGAAGAGTAGCAACGAAATCAACAAAATAATCAAGAAAATGAATAAAGATGAAAAAAAAATTCAGACGATGAGTAAAAATAGACAGAATGCTCAATAAATGAATAGAAATGAAGAAAATAATCAAGACAATGTGCATGAATAAAGAAAATCATTAATAAAATTAGTAAAAATTGATAAACTAATGCAGGAAATGCAAGAAAATGAAGCAAATAGTCAGAAAAATGATAAAAAAAACAAAGACTTAAGAAAATTAGTGAAATTGAGCAATAATAATCAGGAAGTTGAAAAAAATGACAAAGAAAGCAGTAAAATAAACAAGATGAGGAAAAATAAGCAACAAAATGAGCATACATTCATTAAACAATAAAACATTAAGAGACAATGGGTAAAAATACACAGAATAATCAAGAAAATGAATAAAATTTTTTTTAAAATAATCACAAAACTGAAGAAAAAAAATACAGTAAGTGAATGAAACAAAACTGGTGACAAAATGAACTTAAGACATAGAAGACAAATCAGTTTAATCAATTTTACTTTAAAATACAGTAAATAACCCATATCAAAATTAACAAAATCTTTTAAAAATCAACATAAATGAACAAAACAATCAAAAAATGAAATTAAACAACAATGAGACAAAACTGCAATTATGCATGTAAAAGCAGGATTTTTAGAGACAAAAGAGCTGAAGAGCATCTAAATAAAAGTGTTTTATTGGATCCCCCAATAAAGGGGAAAATGTCCATTTGCCCCTTTATTGGGGGAGGGGCAAATGGACATTTCACAAATATTGAAGGGGACAAATGCCCCCATCCCGCCTGAAATCTACACCTACAGTATATGTAATCTATTTTACATATAACACATAAAAAAGAGAGTATACCGGTAACCCTTATAAGGTAACAGGGTCAAATTGAACTGTATAATACTATTATACAGTGGGAAAATTGTTTTTTGTGTTACTGGTGGCCTAATATACCAAATGATTAAAGAAGAAATAAAGAAAATAAGCAAAAATAATCAATAAAGTAACAACATTGACAAAAAACCCACTCAAATAAACAAAATGAGCAAAAATAAAAACAAAAGGAGCAAAAATAAGAACCAAAATGACTAAAATAATCAAGAAAATGCATAAAAATGAACAAAACAATTAAGAATATGGGTAAAAATAAACACAATGCTCAAAAAATGAATAAAAATTGAGAAAATAATTAGGACAATGAGCAAAAACAAAGAAACTGAAAATAGGCAAGTGATTGAAACTAAACAACTGACAATATGAACTTAAAATGAATAAAGCAGTTGACATCAAAATGAACCAAATAACCGCTAGATCAAAAATAACAAAATCTTCCAAAAATCAACATAAATTAACAAAATAATCAGAAAATGACACTTTATAATGACACTGAGGGCAGCAATCCCACACCTCCCCACCACCCATCGCCCCAGAAATCTATGCCTATATCTAAACTATTTTACGTATAACACAGAATAAAAGAGAGCATGCTCCTTATAATAAGTATTACAGAGGTAGGATGGGCGTTACTGATGACCTTACCCTTTAATCGTACAAATAACATCACACTGGGATTATCACTAGTATATTTCGTACCTCCACGCTTTAGCTGCAGCTTGATGGAAAAATGTATTGCAGGTATATAACATCTATAAGTTGCCACAAAGCGTAGCACAAAAGAAATAACCTGAATGCCATTTCCATGGTAACGCTATGTGGCTTGGCTGTAATCAGCGGAGTGTCGCTACGGCTGTGACACAAAGCCATTCAAACAGTCAAATGACGAGAGACCTTGAGAGTAAGACGGAAGCAGAGCCAGTGTGACAGGGCCTTTTCTTCTTAGCACTGCATTAGAGGGCACACTGCTCAGACTTGATCGCACACCAGAGGAACTCATCTTAAGCTCTTTAAACTAGCCAGTAATCCACCAATATGTGCAATGTGACATGAATCTTTTGGCTGGAAAGGAGGGCATGCTACTGCATCGCATTCAGGTCACCTAATTCCTTGTCAGTGTTATCCATCCCACATCCAAGTTATTATTCTTAACAATACTTGCTTTCAGATCAAGCACTTAAAAGGGAGTTAGTGCATCATCTGGATTTACTTGAATGGCAGGAGATTTTGGCAAACACATCAAAATGTAATGCCAGGTACAACTTAAAAAATATTCCCATAGTGACTTATTTCTTTTAATTTTGCCATTCGTTGCATCCTGTCTAGTGCACCGAAAGAATGAAAGAGGTGAAATGAAGAGGTCAGTTCATCATCACTTTTAATATTTGTATTAAAACCTACTATTAGAGTGCTACTGAATGTGAATCTGATCCTCAACAGTGGTGTGTAGAGCAAATAGGAACAGCACTCAAGTGAAAGTACTGTAACTTTTTAATTCCAATGACTCAAGCAGACGTAGAAGTACTCATAAAAATGTGCACTTAACTAAGAGTAAAAAAAGTTTGTCATAAAAAACTTTGTTGAATTTTTTCTTTTGTTAATGTTTTTTTTTCATTTTATTGTGCTATGTTGCTTTTTTCAGGTTGTTTTGGGGTTATATTATATAGCTTAATTGATTTGTATCGTTATTTTTGATCATTTTGCTCATTCTGTTGTGCACTTTGTTGACTTTTGTTCAGTTTTATTTGTTATTTTTATCATGTGTGTAAATTTACTTGATTGTTTTGCCTTTTTTCAGTTTTTTTGTTATATTGTACATTTTAATTTATTCATTCGTACTTGATTCCTTTTCCTTCTATCTTTACTTTTGCTCATTTTGTCGTGTATTTTGTTAATTTTCCATGTATTTTGTTCATTAGTTGTCTAATTTTTCTTCACTTGTCTTTATTCTCTTCCTATTTTGTTAATTAACGTGACTATTTTGTTAATTTTATGCACATTTGTTGACTCTCATATATGTTTTTTTTTTTCAATTTTTGTCATTTTGCTCATTGAGCAGGGGACAAATATAACTGAGTAATTACATTTTTTCACCAGAAATGTAAGAGAGTAAGAGTAAAAAGTATTCTGCAAAATGACTGCCCTTAGACGTACACTTTTTGGAAAATATTTACTCACATGAGTATTTTATTTTAATCAGAATTATTGAATGGATTGAATGATATAGCACATTTAAAAAATCACCAAAATAAAGAACAACATGAGCAAATATAAACAAACACATTCAGATAAATTAATAAACATGCAATAATGAGCATAAATGTATGAAAATGAACAAAATAAGCAAAAAAGGAGCAAAAAATGAACAAAATAATCAAGTAAAGTAACAAAATGAACAAAATAAACAACAAAATGAAGGAAAAAAATGCTGAAAGAAATTTACAAAATAAGCAAACATGGACAAAAATGCACAAAATAAGCAACAAAGCAAGCACAATTTTAATACAACAATCAGGTAAATAAAAAAGAATAACTAATTAACACAGTGAGTAAGAATAATTAAAATATCAAGAAAAAAATGACGAATAAACAAGAATACACAACACTGTATATACAGTACAGTATGAGGCAGTAATAAATTCCTCATTATGAAGTTACTCACTACTTGAGCAGTTTTTTATGAGATGCTTTTCATTCTTACTGAAGTACAGTGGTGATAACGAACGCTTCTGACAATGAAAAATTTGGATACCGAAGAATAAATCGGCAAAAAATTTGAACCGCATAACACAAAAAAATTGCTCAACAAAAGAAGACGTGTCTACGCCCGGGTCACGTATACGTCACTTCTGGGTCTCGACGAGAATGACCCGGAAGTCAGAGCGCGCTTACCCGGAAGTGGCTAACGCTAGCCTAGCTGGCTGTGAAACAAGACTGCCTCACCATCGGCATCTATGTATTAGCTCAACTCCTCGATGCAGAACCCGACAGCGTGGTCCTGTGTGTCCTAGCGTCTGCCATTGTAAGGAAACTCCACTCCAGAACCGGCTATGTTGTTAGCCTTAGCCGTAGCCCCGGCAGCACCGTGTCAGTCCGGGCAGCGCCGTGTCGGGCTGGGCAGCGCCATGTCGGCCCTGCGACGCAGCTAATGTCTGTGTTAGCAGCGGTTAGCCACTGCTGGCTATCGGCTGCTAACACAGTCATAGCTAACACGGCTGCTAACCGCCGTGTCACGGCCCGGACACGGCGCTGCCTGTGCCATGTCGACATGACTATCAGCCGTTAGCCATTAGCCGCCTGTATTAGCAGCCTCTGCCTGTGTTAAGAGCCGGTAGCTCCGGTTTCTGGACCTGTGTTTCAGTTTTGGACGTGTGCAGTGTCCACGGACACACTACCAAGTCATAAGCCAACATAAGAATACATTCTAAATCATTTTTAGAACTAATTTCATTCATTCCGTTTCAGATAATTAACATAACTTCAGTTTCAAATAACAATAATGAATAAATGTGCAGGTAGGGGTGTGTAATACATACTTTATATGGGAGTTTGTCGTGGGTCCAGAACAATTAATTGGTTTTACATGTATTCCTATGGAAAATGTCGCTTTTGGATAAAGAATGATTCGAACACAGAGCATGATGCCAGAACGGATTAAATTCGTTTTCAGGGGCACCATTGTACTTATTTTCCTGAGTATCTCTACTTCTACTTGCATCAGTGTAATTGTAAAATAACTATACTTCTACTTACGTATCTGAACACCACTGATGAGCTGACTGAAGTAAATTTGTACTTAATATAGTACTCGAAATGTCATATTCCACCACTGAGTGTACCCTCATGCTATGGTTGTATTTTATTAGAATTATGGATATCACATGTATTTAACAACAGGGTTCGGTGTAGAATTTAAGTGCTTTTTATATTTTCAACTGAGGATTAAAAAGTAACATATACACAATAATAAACAACAGTCCTATGATGAGATGTTGAGATATCCTATGAGGAGATGTTGCATCCTCACAGTGAGATTTAATTCATTAGTAGTCTTACACTTTAGCTCTTTCACCAGTTAATCAGTGTCTGTAAGCTGAGGAGAATAGCTACAATTTTTATTCTATTAGGGGTACAAGAAAAAACCCAAACTTCATTATCTATCATGGCTTAATTGACTGAAGTGTTTATTTATCTATCGCCTGTATTGAAATCGAAGTTAATGCAAATCTAATGTCACTGTGATAAAACTCCTTGTATCTTTTGAAAACGAGCCATTTCTGCATTAGAAGATTAATAGCTGAAGATTTTGAGGATTTGGTTTTCTTTTATTCTTCTCAGCAACACTAGCAGACATGTATATATACACATTCCTTTACAGTATTAATCAGCACTCAGTGGCTTTAAACTCATTTAAACCTAACACTAAAAAGCTTGAAAACTATTAACAACATTGTTCAGAAAGTAATAAGGCAATTTATAACTCAGTCCTCACTTTACAAATCCTTTCTAGGTTTCCTTCAATGTAGTCTGAGGATGAACAATATACTTTGTCAGTTCACCAGTCCCACGGCTGGCTTCCCTGCAGGTTTCTTTTCAGCGACAGGTTAGCCACCAGGGCAGATTAAGCCTTCTCCCCTCCCCAATCATCCAGTAATACCAGCAGGCTGTATAGAGCCCATGTTGGGTTTTGCCTGTTGAATGGTGGCTTATGGCAGCTAAAGACCTCTAGAGGGGGAATCCTGAAGGGATTACTCTCACATTTTCCATGAACTGGGAAATCAAAACAGTCCTGAGCATCTGGGGATGATCCCAAACATCCAGCATTCCCCACGTGCACACGCACACGCACATAGCCTAACCCAACCACACACTCACACACACACACACACGCAGCACTCAATTACAAACATGCACAAGCACAGACACACATGTAAACTTTAGGCATATTGGACACTCCTATCCCTCTTCCCCATTGACACCCAGGGTTTTTGATACCCAACTAAAGACATCTAACAAGAGCCAACTCCACTCTGAGAGGATTAGTGTAAGTCGGACTGATAATGAAATCATGGACTGAGTAGCTCTTGGGAGGATTTTATACAAAAGAGGCCTGAATTACTTTGTCTTTTCTTTTTTCGACTCCTTTATTCTCTATGGTGAGAACATTAAGAACAGTATGAATTCTGCAACGCATGTCACCCGGTGGCCCCCCGTCCCTCTGTGCAGGGAACCCCAACATTTTCCTGTTCCGAAAGAAACTGCTTGGGCTGCTCTCATCAGCAGCGGAACACATCGTCATGGCATTAATCTGCTGTAAGGCCTGCATCCTCTTTCACCGCAAGAATTTAGACTGGGATTACACACACGATAAGCGTTCTCTTGCATAAATAGATTATTGCACAAAGTACAAAAGTAGGCTGCGCTATGGTGAATATTCAAGTGTCATCATGAATTTATAAATGATCACAAAAATGCAGTAAGCCGGTAAGCCTCAGGTGTCACAGCCGCTCAGTGAGGTGCGAGGATTTTACATCAATCCACACATGAAAAATTAATTATTTTACTCTTGCCAAAATATTTGAAAAGGTGTAAAGACATTACATTTCCATCCATCCATTTTCTACCCCTTAATCCTCGTGAGGGTCCATCCTGCAAAAAAACCACAGCACAATGGAAATCATCTTAACCTCCAATTATATAGAAAATAGTTCACTGAATGTCTCAGATAAATCCATTTCACACTTCATGAAACTTTTGGCAAATAAATTCAAATAATTGTAAACTAAATAAATAACATATTTACAGCCATACAGAAGTAACATGCTCAAACATTACCTGATATGTAGGACATGTGGACATGCTGTTACCCCTGAACTTGACCTTCATTAATTTAAGACATGAGCTTTTGACATGAACTAAAGTTTCAGTGTGAAATGCAAAGCTTCCATATGTACCGCATTTTAATTCAAGAGATCTGAAAAGAAGCACCTCTTCTTACTTCTGCTTACAATCTATAGAATGTGTGTCCTTGGATGCAAAGTTTCAGCTATTCAAAGATGTTTTCAGAGACATACAAAGGGATGAAATATGTGATCGACAGCTTTAAGATTTCATGATACTGCAGCTGGGCACAGAGTGATGTTTTGGTCTCGCATTTCCAGAGCAGAATGAAACAGCACCACGTCGTATTGTTTTTCCTCTTTTTATTTATTATTGTGATTTGGACTGAAAGGAAAAAGCCATATAACAGGAAGGTGTGTATTTTCAAATTCTGCCCTCTTTTCCTCTGATTTTACTTTGTGCAGTTTTAAGTTAAAGGAGGCTTTTTCTGAAAAATTAAGGATTCATATCTGTTCTTATTTATAAAACAGGTTGCAGGGCATTTTCAGATAGCTGGTCCTGGAAAATGTGGATTTCTGGATATTTGTGATGTCACAAATATACAATCCTTGTCCTCACTCAGTCCTCAACTTCCATCAGAGCCATGCTGAAATCCTGACATGATGAGCGAGGGTGTTGACATGATGAAATCCATGGTACAGACAGGAAGGGGTATGGTCAAGAGTTTCATCTTGTTTTGTTTAGCTGTCTTTTATGCAACTCTGTAATTTCAATCAGGTTCATTTGTACATTTTTGAATATATTTTTGGGAATAAAAAAGTTTTTTGATTTTTAAAAACCTGTGTCTGACTGCTTGGACCAGGACACAGTTGATATCATAGAATGTAATGTCATATTAGATTACATGCAAGTTATGTCAGGTATCATAATAAAACATGACATGACAAACATGTTAAATTATTGATTTAAGTGTAGATTCATGTCACATTCTGTGTACCAATGTGGATAAAGTTACTTCCATGTAGTACAGTGTTTACACTATTTCTCATGTACTGTATGTCACAATGTAGTTTTGCTTTGAAATAAACACAATTGTCATACACTTCTTGAAAATGATGATCAAATCTTGTTTTTAATAATGAATTGGACCTAAGTTGACCTAAGTTAGACCATGGTAGGCAACAGTTACGATATCTGCTGGTTTGTTTGCTCATGTAATATTAGGTCAGTTTATAAAAAGTACAGTTATCCTTTCTTGTGACTTCTTGTGTGTGCCTGCTATTTTGCACAACATGGAATTTTTATGCCACCCTATATGCCATTTTCATCCTTGTGCCATGTTATATCCTTAGGCACTACAGCGAGTCCATCCCTGTAATACATTAACTTGCCTGTAAACATATGCAAATACACTGGAAAGCTGCAGTTTCTGCCTTACCATTTTCAGTCAGATTCAATCATTTACTTTGATTCACATTTCATGATTCATGATTTAAGTTTATGAGGCAATTTTTCCCTGTACAGATCGCAAAACCTTGAAAATAAAAGCACCTTTGTACTCACTAAAATCAGTTTAGAAAGGAAACACTGCAGAGCTCTTAAATCACAAAAACACAGCTTCTCATTTTACATATTTGCAGATGTTTACAGTTCATGTTTGACCAGTCCTGTGTGGCAACATCCAGCAGCCAATGCGTCATCTATGTAAACTACTAGTCAAAAGTTTGGACATGCCTTCTCCTTCAGTGCTTTTTCTTTTTTTTATTATTATTTTCAACATTGTACAATAGTACCAAAGACATTCAAACTGTGAAAGAATATGTGTGGAAATTATGTAGCAAACAAAAAAGTAGTAAACAACAAGAACATGTTTTATATTTTAGACTGGCCACATCTAGCTTTGATGACAGCTTTGCAGATTCATGAGGTTGTTAATTTGCAGGTGAGCTGATTTGTGTCATTTCTTGTCTTGTTCTTTACATAATCAGTTGTCCTACAGCTTATAACCTCACAGCTGTCAAGCTACTGTAGTTGCTTTTTTTTACCTGTACCAGATGTTGAAGGACCCTCAAATGCAGACTCTCCTTGGTCATCCTGTGATTACATAAGCTACAGATGCCAGCTCCCTAATAACTACTGTACCACTATGACTGTTTATGTTATTCATACAAATCTCATGTGCCTATGAAGTTGTAAGTCGTGTTTCACTGGCAGGTCGCCTGTCTAATCATTTATAGCTACAATCAGCTACTAGGTTGTTTCCCAACACTGTAGACTACATCTATAAATAAAGACAAATGACAGGTCAGGGTTACTTTAAGAAACGATTAAAAGGAAAACCAAGCTACCCCTGCAACAAAGGGTAGGTCCGTTAGAATTACCAGCCTCAGAAACCAGAGATAGTCCTCATGACTGCTACCCATGATGGCAACCCTTGAGGTTTGAAATATCTATCTTTATCTATGTGAACACAATCACAAAGCCAAGTAGAAGCACGGAAAAATTAAAATTGATACATAGCACCAGTATACATCATGTCATGAATTAATGCTTTATAATTGCATGTCACGTTATGTCCTGGATTGTATGTCATGTCAGTTCTGTCTTATCAGGTTACATTAGTTCACATGTGTACAATAAGAAACATTATGTCAGATTAGGTGATGTTATTTCATGTGGTTTTGGTTTTATTGTTCATAGAGGAAGCAGATTTTTACACACATTGGCAGACAAAGAAAATCTCACCATTCAGGAGACCTGTCCACCTACACCATCACATCGTCAAAGGAGACTTTTTACTATGTACACTGGTAATGAGTCATGCACAAACATCCTTTCAACTCACTTCATGGTAACAACCACTAACAGCTGTTAGTAAAGGGACAGTTTTTGTTTAGTCTGGCAAACATTGTAGGACAGAGAGTAGTTTCCTTAAACAGTTAAATCACCGTGTGAGAGAAACTGACCTGTAGCATTTGTACAAAAAGCTTGGCCACAAATGTAGGTCAAAAGCTAATTATGTGGTCTGGCAAGTGGAGCTTATATCAAGATATTTCACAAGGACTACCACGGTTCTGCCTGCACATGCTCGCTCAAGACATGTATGATGGGATTGGTTGACCTATTATTTGTTTGGGTATGAGATGCAGTCACACCTTCACCTCATGACTTTAAAGGTCTTCAAAAGCTTAAGTCCAAGTGTCAGTGTGAGCTGTCATGCCGCTTTTGTAGTCCTAAATCAAACATAGAATTCAACAATGACAATCATATTTGTCAAACCCAGCCCTCATTGAGGGTCTCACAGAAGAGCAGTAATTTAGGGATCAGGAAGAAGAGCCACCTGTTGAGAGACAGAGGGTAAAAGGTTTCTGTGGGCCTACCCAGCCTGCCTCTGTTCACATTCAGGAAGTACAGTTTCAGGGCTTAAAGTTGCATTCCACAAGTTGCCTCGACTGTGATCGCACAGGAATGCTGCTCTAAAGTGTGTGAGATTAATATTTAACACAACATTGGTAGAAAATGCAGCACACAATCTGTGGTTGTACATGTGTGTTTTCTTAAGAGCTCTGCTGCCACCGTTATCAGGTTCTTGTTCATAACAAAGCATTTATGGGTTGTCTCAAATGATTGATGCATGGGTGGGTGTGTTGTTGTTGTCCCAGCGTTCAGGATGACTTTTAAGGTCACAGACAGATACTGGGCTTTATGGGAGTGCTATAAATTGTGTGGGACAGGAGAAATCAGATTAAACCAAGACAACATAAAAATAGGCAAGAGTAATTCACTGCTTCTGAGACAAATGAAAAGTCGAATGTATTTGTCATCAATATATTTGCTTTTATTTATATCAACGTGTGTGAAGTTTGGCAAAGAGACTTAAATCACCTTCAATTTTAGTTTCAGCACTTGCAACTGAGTCTCTTTAATTGTTGAAATCAAATTTCATCAGATCTTTTTTCTTTTTGAAAGATTTGTTTTTGGGCTTTTCTTGCCTTTACTGATACAGACAGTGTAGAAGGACGGAGACGGGAGGAGAGAGTGGGCAGTGACATGAAGTAAAGGGCTGCAGGTCAGATTCAAACCCGGGCCACTGTGTTTAGGTCTGAGCCATGTGGATGCGTGCTACCAGGTGAGCTACCAGGTGAGCCACCGAGGCTAAGGTAAAGTAAAAAATAATGATTATGTACACCTGATCTTTATGACCAATTAAAAAACAGTCTATCTTTGCTCCTGCAGGGTTAAACTTCCTCCCAGATGCTCCTTTTGTACCAAATCATATATCACATTTTCACATCAGCTATTTTAAATCACTCAATCACCGTTTTTGATTGATGTAAACTCGTTTTTAGCCCCAATGTTGCCCCTGGCTGAACTTTTTTGGAATGTGTTGCAGACCCAAGCCTAGGGACAGAACAGGAAATATGTTGTGTGCATACTGTCCATAATAAAAGACAAACATTTAATAGTGCTACATTATTTATTCATCTGCATTTTTGCACTCAGTTCAACTTGTGTTAATGGACTTGTATTAAAAAGATTAAAATATTAGTTAAAACATTTAAACTGTTAAACATGTGCTGCTCTTGAAAATAGTCTAGTATTCCAGTCTAAAAGTTGGTCATTTAATTTGTGAAGAAATGTTTATGGTGTTTCTCAATCTGAAATAAAAGAAAATGCAGTAAAATGACATATAGATTGTAGAGACTGAATTAGGTGCATCTTCAGCCCTTCTCACTTCTTCCAAATTCCCTTCTAGCAGCGTGACCACAGGGATATGAATAATGAACAGGCTGAAACTGAAGACACATTAGAGATGGGAAACATCTATAATGAAGATGTATTGGATGTCTGCTGCAGGACTGCCGTGTATCATTCAAACCCTGATGCTTTTGTCCCATTTAAATATAGTAACATGTTTAAATCCACAAGCAAAGACCTGAATGAAGGCAAATCACAAATAAGATGCACACTTTAATCTAGGCGTAGTATCATATTGCCTCATAAAGATAATATACTGTATATTTCTTATGTATCAAGCTGTTGGCTACAGGTAGGGAAATTGATTTTTCCTTATTAAACCGTCAAAATAAACCAAATTTTCACACAAAATTATACACTACCAGTTAAGCATAATAAATAAATTTAAAGCCCAGAATTGGATGGTACGAAGCAGAGCTGGGTGATACATCAGTAATTTTTTTTTTTTATTTCTTCATTTTTATCTTATAATTATTGTGATATGCTGAATATTTTATCTCATTTAATCCTAATAGAACTCAGATTGTTCTGACTGTTGTTTTTGTCTTTCCATGGCTTTTTGCTTTACTTTATGCGGTATAATTTATGCCATTTTAGACTTTTTTTTAACATTTTTAACAAATCTCTCATAATTTTTTTGTATTTTTTGTCACTTTTGTCTTTTTGTGTTGGTTTCCATCTTTCCATTTTCATGTTTTTTTTTACATCTTTTTTGTGTTTTTTCATACATTCCATTATTTTTTGTCTCTTTTTGTCATTTTCTTCTCATTGTGTACTTTCTGAATTATTTAAATTTTTTTTTACCAAGGACCAAAACTCAGCCTTTAAAAAGAAAATAATGATGTACCATTTATTATTTTCACTACCAATACTGAAAGATATGAACATTTTTATTGCAACATTTTTGTCTGTCTCGCTCTCCTCTAGTGTGAAGCATTACAATATTTATCTCCAATCGGTTCAAATATAGCATAAAATTTACATTCAAATGAGAAAAGGACTTTAAAAACAGTTTGTAGGTAAAAAAAAAAAAAGTATAGCGACTCAAGAGACAGAAAAAAATCGTGCAAACATAACTCCCTCGGAGCGATCATTGCACTGATTGGGTGACAAAGATGAAAAAGGCCTTTTCAATAACTCAGACTAATGTTGTGCCTTTCCTCAGAGCGGCTGTTGCCCTGGGTGCGTGTGAAATGCTTGGCGTGGACAAAGTAAACCACGGCCGGTGCCCATGCTCCATTGTCCTCAAAGCCTCCTAAAGAGGTCTCTTCACAGGTCCAGCAAACACACTCTCCAGACTCTTGGCATATCTCTGAAGATCCTCCTTTTGTGTGTGGAAACACATTACTCTCTCAAGGAGAGGAACAGGGGAAACAAGGCAGTACTAGTGAAAAGGCTTAAGTATCTCACCCCCCACCCCTGTCAGACCGCCTCTCCTCCGTCTTGCCAGATGATAATTGGGACTGAAACACTTTTTTTTGGTGCAGGCCTAATTCAGTGAGTAAATTGCAACATGGGAAAAACATGAATGGGGCCCAAGCTGTGTGGTGACTCAGCCACAGAGACGCTAAGAGTCGCTCTTTGTGGCCGGCCACAAAAGGGAAATGTTCTGTTAATCAGCATTGTTATATAAGTGAGTGTGCTGTCCTGCAAAACTATGTGATTGAACATCTCCCCAAGAAAATGAATTCAAAATATTGATACTGACAGATGAGTATGAGCATAACGAGTGACAGAATGATGGGAAAGTGAACACAGTGTCTGTCTGTTAGCATAGAACTGAACAGAAAACTTGTGTCTGTTCATTTATTTGAATGAAGACAAACACATGTACGTCATTGCACACTTTAGAATGAGACCAGATAAACTATAGGAACTGATATAGGACTGAAATCTATATACAATCCTGTTTCCAATAAAAGCTGAGTCACTGGGAAAAAAGTAAACAGACACGTAAAATGTTAAAACCCTATATTCAGTTGAAAATAGCATAGGACAACCTATCAAATGTCAAAACTGTGAAATGCATTTGTTTATTTTTGTTTCTGACTACTACATGTTCCTTTTGATTTTGATGCCAGCACCACTTTTCAAAAAGCTGAGTCAGGGTCATGTTTAAAACTCTTCTTTTAACAACACTGCTTAAATACTGTTATTTTGCTTTCATATTTTCTTTTCTTAATTTATTTTTTTCATTTTTTAATTTATTTCATTTCATTATTTTTCATTTATTTTTCTTTATACATGGCATGGTTCAATTATCATTGTAATGCTTTGGATATGTGTTGCCTTTTGACAGCCATCTACCTAGTGTTGACATGGAAGACAAAATACTGGACTCTTATTTATGATAAATTTGTATATGTGAACTTATTCTCTGTTGTACGATGTTGCTTGAATTAGCAAAAATAAAAATCTTTCCAGAGAGTAGATTGGTCAGATCTATTTTTTCTTGTAAATTAATCCATATATGATATTTTAATGTATTTTACTCCTTAATGTAAACTAGGAATAAAAATAGGAATGAAAATTTTTCACTTTAATATACTGTTGTAAATGACAGGACACACACTAAAACAAAGAAAGTTAATAAAAACAACTAAATAATAAAAAAAACACTGATGAACAAAACAGTTATTTATTAAGTAGAATTTTTAGAGACATAAAAGTTACAAAACATGTAAATTAGTACTGATAAAAATAACTGCATTTAAACTGTTTTACTGTGAAGAAAAGGGACAAACGCACATTGTGCTAATGCTGAAGGAGCGACATCCCCCTCAACCCCCTTGAAATCTACGTCTATGAATGAAAGTGTCCGATCCATTAATGTCTGGCTGCTCCGATAAAACTGAGCAGAAAATGTTGAGTCTGTGGTGCAATTGCATCCATTAGTCATTTGTCACAGGAGTTTAAATCCTTGCAGTTGGCATGGAAAACAAACCACAATCCTGACCTGACCAGCTTAAAGAGAATTGTTTCCCACTACTTGTATGAAAAAAAATGCAAAGCAGATTAAAAATCGACAAGGAATGCAAAAAATGCCTTGGCGAGGATAAGCTAAACTATGCTACATGAATGTTTACTTCCCAATGCAGACATAATGTGAGACCAGCTAAATTATAGCAACTGATGAATTGCCATCTACAATCCCACTGGCAAAAAAGTGAAATGTAAATAAAAACAGAATGTGATGATTTGCAAACATTAAAACCCCGTATTTAATTGAAATAGACACATTCTCTAATTGGCAGCAAAACCTGGACACATGGTCGAGCATTAATGTTGGATTCACAGATGCACTAATGCACCTCCACACCATCCCAGGCTTCTGAACTGAGCGCTGATAACAAGCTGGATGGTTCCTCCCCTTTAGCCTGGAGGACATTAAGGAGGACAATAAGAATTTTGTATTTTGTCTCATCACACCGCAGGACAATCTTCCACTTCACCTCAGTCCAGTGAGCTTGGGTCCAGAGACGAGTCTCACAGTAGGATTTTCTCTTTACATGGTAAAATTTCAGCTGTTATTTGTGGATGCAGGGCGTAGGCAGTGATGTTCATAGGCAGTGGTTTTTGGAAATGTTCCTGTTTCAATGCAGTGACGTCCACTACAGAATCATGTCTGTTTTAATGTTGGGTTATGTGAGGGCCCCAAGATCAAGCTCATCCAGTATAGGTTTTCAGCCTTGTCATTTATGTACCAATACATGTCTGACCCTTTTAATGATAATATGAACTGTCAGTGATAAAATACTCACTTCAAAAAGCCTCACTGGGATGCTCTTTTCATACCCAGTCATGTTATTAACCTGTTGCTTGTAAACTGCATTAGTTATGAGAAGTTCCACCAGGTGTGCTTTTAAGCATTCCATCAATTTTCCAGTCCTTTTTTGACCTTGGCTCAACTTTTCTGAAAGGTGTTGCTGGAATCAATTTAAAAACGGATGTATAATTTTCAAAAGACAATAAAATGTCAGACTATTAATGTTTGATATTATGTCCTGGTACCATTTTCATTTAAATATGGGGCTTTAATGTTTTGCAAATCATCATATGAGGCTTTTATTTACATTGTACACAGCGTCTCAACTTTTTTGTTGCCAAGTTGCAGTATTAGTCAAGTGTCAGAGTAAATTTAATCAGCAGCATCACTATTATACCTTGAAAGATGCTAAATAACAGGTGCACAGGTCACATAAAGTTCTTGTATATGAAGCCGTGTGTGACAGGTATGAATCATATCAGCGGGGGGGGGGGGGGGGGGGGGGGGGGGGGG
>JAQQAE010003573.1:0-19993 GCA_029823295.1 Pseudamia nigra | reverse complement strand
GAAAATACTAAGTAAATACATTTTTTTCATGGGTCATCATAGTCTCAAACATTTTATTTGGACCCTCTAATAAGTAATGTGGTGGTCCATCTTTAACTTTTTGCTCCCTTATTAAGATATTATGGCAAATAATCAAACAAATCACTACCATGCTGGGGTTTGATTGACATGTCACTATGGTAACAGCTCATGAGTGAAGTCAGACCGATTCGGACCTTTGTATTTTCTATTTTTTCAATATGGGCATAGTTATACATGAGATACACTCGACTGCAGTTGTGGGTAAGTGTTTACACTAACAACACCGTAATCTGACTTTGTTTGACACTGCGTGGTGAAGTTTTACCCCATCTGTAAGCTAGCGGCTAATATTAGCTTCCAATGAGTCCTCTCGCATTAGCCCTGCTGTCGTTCATCCAAATATGGTTCCATCCTGTTTTTGGCTCCAAGATGCCATCCGGGAAGTGACAACCCGATTGGCCTCAAAACGGCCCTTCAGAAACTAATGGGTGACATCACAGTCCCTTTGTCCACTAATATGTACAGTCTATGGTCTAGACAACATTTCAATGGAATCCAGTTCAAGTGTGAAGAACCTGGGAGTGATTGTGGATCAGGACTTATCATTCACTTCTCATATAGAACAAATGTCAAAAACAGCCTTCTTTCATCTCCACAATGCAGCCAAAATTAGGAATATCCTGTCCCAAAGTGATGCAGAAGAATTAGTCCATACTTTTCTTACTTCTATGATGGATTATGGTAACTCATTGCTGGCAGGATGTCCAAATAACTCTATAAAAAAAAACCTCAATTTGATCCAAAATGCTGCAGCATTAGTTTTAACTGGAGCCAGAAAGTGAGATTATATTTCTCTAGTACTGGCTTCTCTTTATTGGCTACCTGTAAACTTTAGAATAGAATTTAAAACCCTCCTCTTAACATACAAAGTCCTAAACAATAAGGCTCCATCCTATATCAAAGACCTCATTGTTCACTATAAACCAATTAGAACTCTCCATTCTCAGACTGCAGGCCTACTTGTGGTTCCTCAAATCTCTGAAACTAGACTGGGAGGCAGAGCCTTCAATTACCGAGCTCCTCTCCTGTGGAACCAACTCCCAGTCTGGGTCCAGGATGCACACACACTCTGTAGTTTTAAAACTAGGCTTAAAACTTTTATTTTTGACAAAATGTATAAGTCTAGTGTCAGGTGACCTTTAACCCTCACTTAGTTCTTCTGCATAGTCCTAGGCTGCTGGGGGACAATAATGCACTAAGCTTCTCTCCCCATTTCTCAAGGGAATTTCTCTTTCTCCCCTGTTAATTTTGATTTTGTACACATTGATTCACAAAAAACAAAATAGGCTCAAAATCAATTAACAAAAATGAAAAGCAAAATAGTTAGCACAATGAACCAAAAATGTACAAGGACACCCAACAAAATTAATGAATAAAATAAAACAAAATTAAATAGAGAAAACCCAAAATAATGAAAAATTAATGAACAATGTTAACTAAAATGAACAAAAATAACCTACAAACAGTGATTCAGTCTAAAAAACATCCATTTTGGGTGAAACTTTGTTAAGCTATAGTAGTTTTGACTTAAGTTTTGTCTTTTATTCTGAATTATTCTGTTACCGAAGACTAATTACACTAATCACAAAGAGCAAAAACAACATCTTTATGGAGGAGATAATAACCCTCATCCACACTTTTAATTACACTAATCTTAAAGGGCATTGTAGTCATGATATTAGAGCGAGAAACCACAGTGAAATAACTCATGGATGCTGATGAATACAGTTCTATCTACAAATCACAGTTATTGGGTCACAGACACACACTCATATCAATGGAATTTGTCTGAGAATGAGGGGGAGGGGCGCACACAAGACAAAGACAAACAAGCGCGTCAAAATAATCTGATTCAACCCAAGGCGTGTGGTTTTCCTTCTGAACTGAAGAAGCTTCCTGGATAGGTAGCGAAACGTCTTCAAACCAAATTCCCAGTCCAGTCGACAGAAGGAAAACCACGTCTTGGATACTATGACCTGGATGATGGAGAATCTTCACAGACAATCTGGTTCAACCTTTACTGCAGCTCAGTGTACTGTCTCTCTAAATTATAGACGGTATATATTAGGTCCTGCCCCTTCTGGTGTTGATCCATGGTACTGAACATAAAAAACTGCATTACAGTTAATATTGAAGGCAGATAATTTTCCGATCCTGACTGAAATATGCCACTGATTGCTCATGTTCATAAATTTATTTTAAAATAAGTATACAAGTCAAGAAAGCATCAGTTTCTTGTAAAACTGTTTAGATAGAAGTGTGGAGACTGTGAAAATACATAATTATAAAGACATTTTTTATGCTCAAAGGATAATAAAATTTTCAAATATACCCAAGACCAAGTTTGTCCTCCAGAATCTTGGTATATTGTTCTTTTTCATAATGCCATCCACTTTTAACACGGATCACCACCAAGGATACACTGATGAATTTCTGTGATGGTATTACCAAAATGTCAACGTAGTCTCTCTATTATTGAATAATGAGGGTCTCTTCTGGATGCTAATCGACAGGCTTCACTCAGACATATAAAAAGTTTTGCAGCATTTGCAAAATCTCACCTGGACAAAGATCTGTATTTTTGGGCTTCAATTCTGTGGTTGAATGAGACAAAAAAAATGGAGCTTTTCGAATACTGGTGTGTGGAATTTGTTTGACAAAAAGTGATGTACAGTATTCAACTCAAAGAGCAGAGTTGTGACAGTCAAGCATGGTGATGAGGGGTGGGACTGTAATGCTTTGGGGATGATTCACAGACCATGTGAATAGTAGATGGCATAAAAAAGAGGAGTACACCAAAATCCCAGAAGAAAACATCTGTGCAGTCCGCAGCTTTGGATGTACCATAACGACAACAATCCAACGCAAACTGCAATGTTGGTAAAGATGTTTCCTTGACAATGTTCTGAATGTTCTGGGTTGACCAAACCAGAGTCCAGACATAAATCTAATTGAGAAGCTGTGGATAGAGCTTCAGACCCATGTGATGACACGGAACAATTTCAACCTCATAAACCTGGAGACCTTCGCTAAAGAAGAGTGAGGTTAAAGTTTGGCAGAGACACAGAAAACTTGTATTTAAGAACCAGAATCATTCGAAGGCAGTTCATTTCTAAGCAAAGGGCATGAATAATTCTGAACATGACATTTGGTGTAAACGTTTTAATGAAAATACCCAAAATGATTGTATTCCATTATGTTTTTGCAGTTCTTTACAGGCTACAGAAAGCCAATGTCACATGCACTTTCTTGCACCTCTCTGCGGGATTATGGAACATAACTTTGGAAAAAATTACCTTACCGTCAATGGTGAGGGGCAGACAATTTCTGGTCCTGACCAAATTATGTTACTGATTAAATTATGATGTTTGCCAGTTTAAAAAACTATTTTCCAAGTCAGGATGGTCATAGTTGGTCACACAACTAGTGAAATATCTGTTAATTGTGAATTGTTTCTTTGAACTTCTTTTGTCATCTCACATGATGTACATAACTGCACTGAAGGGCCAGTGCCTCTGCAAATTTATCCTTGCTCTTTGAGAAAAAAAAAAGTAGAGAAAGATGTGCAAATCATTCTGCATCTGCTTGTGTTGAGCTGTAGAGACTCTCTAGCAACCCTGACTATATTATGGAAAGATAAATCCACGATGATATTACATATGCAACTTTCTGTTTGTAGTCTGCTTTATTATGTATTTTCACAGTCTAATATCTCAACATTATACAACCATCTGAAACTTGACTTGTTAAATTGTGTTTTAAATTGATAATCATACGTGTAGTTGGTGGCATACTTCAAATGGATGAGTCTTATGCCTTTGACTGTTATATAGTAGTTCCATAGTTAAGAACCTTGAAGAGATGGGGAAGGAAATGGGCCGGACACAAGCGCTCAGAAAAAACAAAAAGTTTTCATCCCGTCTGTAGAATGCTACTAACTACACATGATACGTTTCATGTGATCAAAATAAAACAGAGAATGAACAAAAACTAATAAAAATGAGTGTAAACAAATCAAGGAAATGAATAACTTGAAAAAGAGAATCAACAATAAACAAAACAATTCACAAAATAAATAGAAATCAGTGAAACATTTAGAAAGTGAACAAAAGCAAAACAAAATATGCAACAAAAATAAACTAAACTGAACAAAAATGAATAGAAAAATCTAGGAAATGAGCAAAAATGACCAGAAATAATAAAGAAAATGAACAAGACATGAACAAAGACAGAACAAAATATGACAAAACATAAAAAAATTAAGCAAAAAAAAAAAAAATCAAGAAAATGATTTAAAAAAACAAAATAATCCACAAGATTAACAGAAATTGTTCAAAAATTAACTTTAAAAAATTATATACATAAAGAAGTGTTTTTCTGAGACACAAAAATAATAATGCAAAAATACTCAAACAAATGATGAATGTAAACTGTTTTATTTAAATCCTTTGACCAGTGTTTTTACTATTGCTGAATATAGAGACAGTTCTCTGTTGCTGCCATTTGGTGTCACCAATTTCCCAAATGCAGCTTTAAATGGACAATTCTGCATCAAAGAGGTTTTCAACAGGTGAGTCCAGACTTAAATAGGGTGTTCACTTTCTGTTTAGTTGGTGGAATGTTGTTAAATAGTGTTTATTTAGTTACCAGTTTGTGGATTACTCATGTACACTAATTTTCTTGATTATTTTGTTCAGTTTTTTTTCTTTGTTAATTTTATTCATGTAGTTTCCTTTGTTCTATTTTGTTTAGTTCCTTATATTTCATTTTTTAATTGTCTTTTTAAAAATGTATTATTGGGAGCCTCTATATTATAAAAGTGAAGTACACTGTACATGCATACCCGCTTTATAAGTTGGAAACATCAAAGGCAGAGCTGGCCTTTGATGTTTTTGGGTCAAGGGTCACGATCGCTAAGACGGTTTGTTAATTGGACCAATGTTTTTGAGAAATAAGTGATTTAACGCTTCCTAATGTGATCATATATGCAGTGATGCGTTCAGGTACACTTCCTAATGTTATCATACTGTAATACTGTATATGCACTGATGCGTTCAGGTACACTTCCTAATGTTATCATATATGCACTAATTTGTTCAGGTGCACATCCTAATCTTCTCTTCTTTTTTATATTATAAAAGCAAAGTGGACTCTGTACGTGTGTGTGTGTGTGTGTGTGTCCTCTTTATAAGTTGGAAACTGGGCAGAGCTGATCTTTGATGTTTCACACACATATATTTTGGCTCAAGGATCACAGTAGCAAAAATGGTCTGTCAATTGGACCAATATTTTTTTGAGGAATAAGTGAAAATACACTCAAAAACCATGTTGCTATCTCAAAAATAACTACCCACTTCACACCCAGGGTGAAGCCGGTACCTTCTGACCCAAACTTACCCTCTGTACTGGAACAAAGTCAGATCCCAGTCAGATTAGCCTACTCTACGACCGTCAATAAGTTACAGGGACAAACGTTTGACAAAGTAGGCATCTACATACCCTCTGCAGTATTTTAACATGGACAGTTTTATGTGGCTTTTTCCAGAGCGAGGTCACTTGCTTGATATGTTTGTGAAAGTTGATGCAACTTCAAAACAAGGCCTCATAGATAATAAATTAGTAACAAAAACACTGTCTGTCCTCAAGTGCTATGAACAGTAAATCAGAAGAAATATCTCAATCTTCCAGTTGTCGAACAAAACATCAAACAAATGTGACAAATAATATGATTATTCACAAAACTTTGTCTCCTTAATTTCAAACAAAAATCATTATAGAAATTTATAGTAATTTATGACCAACTTTTAAAAAAGTCAGTTCCCCATTTTATAAACACTACCCTCTAGAACCCAAGGATCCCCACGGGTCAACAGACAAGTTTTATGAATTTTGTTAATTATTTTTTGTTTATGTTCATCTTTGTTAATTACTGTGTTGTTTGTTTCATTGCTTATTTTGTGCATTTTCTCGATTATTTTGTTCAGTTCATATTCCTTCATTTTGTGGATTACTCTGTGCCTTTTTACTCATTGTGTGGATTATTTTTTTCAAGATGTGGAAATTTTATTTTTGTTTTGCAAATTTGAATGGACAAAGTATATTTTGTCTATAGTATACTCCTCCCTGACCAATGTGAGGATTAAGTGGCAGAAAATTAATGAAATAATAAAATCTACCAAACTATTACATATGGTAACAGTGAAATCCAGGCATAGGTTAAAAGTAAACAAAACAAACAAAAAAGTGAGAAAAATAAGCAACAAATTAAAAAAATGAGCCAAAAACAATTTTATTCATTTTACACATAAAATGAATAACATTACTGTTTTTTTATTATTTTAATTTAAGATACTGCAGTAACCAGGAAAACAATTTTTTTAGTAATGAGGAGCCGCAGTTTGATGACGTTGCACAGTTGGTTGAGCAATGCAAATTATATGATTAGAGTTATTCTTTACTCATAATAATGTATGCATATATGTTTTGGTGTTAAGGTTCACTTTAAAACTGGAGTAAATAGCATATATGAATATGCATACAGTAGGTCAACAGTGTGACATCATTAAACGGTGTCCTCTGCAGGTGACAAGATAAAATAAATTTGATTCTGATGAATCTGATATTGTCAACTGGAACTGAAAGAACTTTATTTATCTCTTGTAGGGAAATTCAGTTGACTAGCTCATAGTTAAGAAAGATCAAATCAGTCGAACATTTTTAGTCTTCTCAGTCTTCAGTCTGTCATCAGTTGTGGTGTTGAACAGTCTGATGGCAGTGGGGTTGAAGGATCTCCTCTATCGTTCAATCCTGCAGCGTAGAGATGTTGGTCATCCACTGCAACAGCTCCTCTATTAGGGCAGACTGAGGTGAAGAGGATGGTCTGGGTTGTCCACCTGTCCACCACAGCCACCAGTGAGTCCAGCCTCCTTACAACCACTGAGCCAGCCTTTAACCAGTCTGACCGGCGTTTTACATCGTTCTGTCTGATGTTGCCTCCCCAGCAGACCGCAGCATTAAAAAGTGCAGTTGCAACCACTGACTGGTAAAACATGAACAGTATTTTAAGGCAGACGTCAAAGTACCTGAGCCTACATCAGAAAAATATGTGACTCTATACCTTTTGACAGAGTGCATTCTGTGTTTTGGTACCAGTTCATCTTGTTGTCCATTTGTACGCCAAGATATTTGTATGTCGGCACCACACTGCCAATACTGAATGACTGAAGAGGTGTAGGCGACTTTTGGAGTACCATTCCTTTGGTGTTCAGTTTTTGTGACTCCCTGTACTCCTCCTCCTGTGTGTTGCTGATACATGCTGACATATTAGTAAGGTATTAATAAAAGATGAAGACATAAAACAGCAAATCCCATGCCTACTTTTGAAATTGACTGTGACCTTGACCTTTCTCCTTGAAGGTCACAGCATATTTAGAATCAGCATTGTCAGTAGCCTTAGGTCATATGACATTTTGAACCTCACTACATAGTTAGAAATGTATGTGCAATGATTTCAGACCCTACCAATCGTTACGGTCAAAGTCAAGGTCATCTAATGAGTGAGAGATGTCCTGGAGTCTAATTATCCAGATAATAAAATTTGGTTCCTTTAGCTGTAGTAGTTTTGGTATTATAATTAAAAATATGTTTTTGCAATTATTAATATTCTGATGTAATTAATATGTAAATCAGGTGTTGGTTGCCATAATCCTCCCCCCTACCCTGACTGCCAATGTGCCAAGTTAGTTTACTTTGGGTCCATGGATTTTGGAAATAAAGAGCTGAATGTTCAGATGCATACACATATGTATGAAAGGTGGTCTCCACTACCCCTATTACATTTAAGAGATAACACGTAGAACAACAAAAATCTCAGTTTTGGTCATGATTAAATGGACAAAATCGCACAAAATTACCAAAATAATCTACAAAATAAAAACAAATCAATTTAAATTTACAAGATAACAAAACATTAACAAAACTGAAACCAACAATGACTCATTATTTATGTAAAGCAGTGTTTTTAGAGACAAAACGTTACATATCTCAAATTTTCACGCGTTATATTAAATGCTACTTTTCCTGATTACCCCCCCTCGAAATCTGCGCCTATGATCCCGGGCCTCTGTGGGCTCCCCTCCCCCTCCTCTGTCGCCCTCCCCTACCGCTCCTACCGCAGCAGCACAGAGGTAGCTCCGTTTCTGAAGCCGTGGCATGAATGATCTCATCTGAACCTGATCTCCGCTTTCCCTGCCGTCGATCCTATGACCGAGACGGGAATAAAATAACACAAACACGAGGTGAGTACGGCGGGTCGATAGTCCATTTAACCTGGGGAGACATTTGTTGTTTTTAGGAACTTAACAGCCATCCGACCCGCCGCGGTGGAAACTTGTTTTTGGCTAGAAAGGAGGAGGAAGCACCGAATAGTGGAGGCTAAGAGGGAGGTAGGGAGAGTGGGGGTTCCGGGGCTAATTAGCTTCATTGTTGTTTTTTGATTACACTAGGAGACTCTCAAAGTAGCCCGAAGAGACACAAAGGCCGGCTTTGAAGCGTAATTTTCTTGGGTTTCAGTGAACACTCGAGCACGGTTAGCTTAGCTCCAGCCAGCCGTAGCCTAGTTAGCCGGCTAGCTGTTAGCTTCTAGCGCAAAATGGCCTCTGATGCCGAAAAGACAAAGCATGCGGCATTCACGGACATGAGCCCCGAGCCGCTCTTTAAACCGAGCCCCATACGCCCGTGACGCCTCCGTACTAACTCCTACCTAGTGTATTATGTCACAGAAGGAGAGTTACAATTACAGCCGCCTTTTGGGGTTTTTAACTAAAGTATTCATTGAGCACGGCGAACTGAGAAAGTGTTGCGGTGGGGGATGGGTCATACTAGCGGCCATTGACGTAAAGCGAGGCTGCATTTTGTTTGGCTTCTGGTTCCGAGCACAGAAACAACACGAGTGATCAGTGTAGCTGTGATGTTTATCCCAAAACTCTGCAATACAAAGGTAAAATCCAGTGACTATGCAAACACAAAGTGAGAAAAATGACCTCGGTTGTAGTAAATTCATTTAATAATTTGTTAAATGTGTAATCATTTTGTATATTAAATTTTCTTTATTTTTAGTCCATCTCTTTTAAAATACACTGGACTGTTTTGTCCATTTTATTACTGTGTTCATTTTTTTGTGTTTTTCCTCTATTTTGTTTATTTATTCATCTTGATTATTGGCAGTCTTTGTCATTTTTATGATTTTCTGCCCATTTTGCTTCAGATTTTTTTTTGTTCTACTGTTATTTTGATATATTTTTTTCTCATTTCTCTTTTTTTTTACATTTTGTATGTTTGCTTTACTGGTCATTTTGATTTGTATTTATTTTTCTGATTACTTTATTGATTTTGTTTCTTGATTATTGTCCTAATTTTTGGTCAATGATGTGATTATCTTTGCCTCATTTCTTGTTGATTTTTGTTCATTTTTTAAATGTTTTGTCTATTTTGCTTCTTAATTCATTTTCTTGATTAATCAAGAAAAATAAATAAAATACCGTCAAAATGAAGAAAAATGAACAAAATAATTGAAATTGAACAAAATAAAAAGCAAAATGGGGAGAAAATGAACAAAGTATGAAGCTAAATCAAATGAACTCTGAAGCAAATAATCAATAAAATTAACACGTTGAAACAAAATAGGAATAGAAGGAATAATTATAAAAGGAAAAGGTTTTAAGACATTAATCAAGGTAATGATTAAAAAACTTTAACATAATTTTTTTTCTGTTTCACCTCCTTCTGTAGTTACTACACTTATGTGCTTGTAAGGCTGTATAGCAGTAATGTTTTGCCCAAAACTGTATAAAAATAGATGTGTTAAATGTAAACACCATGCCTACAAGTGCAGTGTTGGCTGTAGCAAATTGAAAAATAAAAATTGCACAATTTCCTGATCTGCTTGACATAAGTTTGATCACTTCATATGTCAGCATTGGCTTCTCAATCTTCTAAATATTTAGATTATTTGTAAAAATAGAAGTTAATAAAGGGAACTAAAGACTATTTGTTACAGAAGTCAAAATTGTGTAGGTCTCATTCAGTATAATTGTCTAAAGCAAACAAATGTATCTTATAAGTAATACTGTTTTACTGTACTGGATTTTTAAAAAATTAATAGTCCCCTTGAGTCATGATACAAGAAGGAATCAAATAATTAGCAAGTTTGAAATTAGTTTGAAAACACATTTTTATGGAGATTAATTGCAAAAAATGAATCCCCCTAAAAATATTGAAAATGATACCTCCCCTTCATTACTTTCAGACAGTTATTGTCAGCCATATCAAACTACAATAAAATACAGTTAAGCAGAAATACACTAATGTAACAGTATGAACATGGAAAAAAATCCAGAATTGATCAACAAGCAGAGGTCGACCATTTGACATAAGACACGTTTTCAATTTCTCTGCCATTATGGCTTCAACATTTCACATCTTATCTACTGGGTCACGATCAGCTTCAAAATATTTCTCTTCTCTTGATAAAAATCCTGCTCATTAGTCATGAGTAAATGCCCTAAATTGTGAATTTAGTTCACTATAGATAAATGTCAAACCAACCTGACAATGGCAGCATGTGCATAGATAGAAACTAAAGAATCACTGTGACTCGACATGAAAATATTTGTATCTGAGTGGTGACGCCTTGAAATGTTTATAGAAAACTGCACAGTAGCTGTATTAATATTTAATGGTATGAAATGATGCAGCTTCCACAGAGGTGTTTAAGTATTTGCTTGATTTTGAAATGGTAGTTTTTCATGTATTTTGTACATGTTTATGCTGCATCAGTATTATTTTGGTTTTTACAGACTTGGGACACATGTCTCTTTAGCAGTTGGTCATATAATGTAGCCACAGTAGATCATGGATATGACTTGTCTTTGTAGACACTGCAGTTATTTAGAGAACAAAATGCCGCTTTGTTAAAGAAATCTACTGTAAAGCACTGGTATAATTTGTTGAAAGGTTTTCTTCAGATATTGTTACATAATGTTATGAGGATCTGGAAGCAGTGAAACACTTTAACACTAACATGTCTTGCAGGATTCAGGGGATTTGTTGCATCAGCTGTGAGTTGTAAGATGTAACATTGTCTGCTGCAGCTACCTAATCATAGTGAAAAACATCAGCCTTAAAAAATACCTCGACCTACTTTGAGTATCGTGTAGATTTTTCCTTGTTAACAAGTACAAGTAAGAATCCTTGTGATTTAACCTGAGAATGGTGAACTATAGTGTGTTCAAACATAAGACTTATTTATTTGCCTGTACCCTCCATCACCAAAACTGTATTTTTTTTCTTCTCTGTGCAGTGTGCCTCCTGGTTGAATCTGATTTTCGCTTTCAACTTTTTTGCACATATGCATTCTTCTTGCTTTCTCTTTAGGGAGATAGTGCTTTGTAGTGTCTCTTGTTTAACAGGAGCAGCAAAAAATGCACCACACAAGGATTTAAATAACATGCGTCCATGATTGTTTTCTCACTCTTTGTATTTTAGATCTCCAGACAACATCAGAAATGACTTTTTTCCTATTCTGTCCACTGTCAGGAAATGTTACTGTATGCAAACAAGGACTCAAAGACCTTCGGGCTCAAAAGTTGCTCAGTGTACATTAGGTCCACTTCTTTTTTGCTATGGATTATGATTTTTGTTAAATATGATGCTAATTCTAGCTCACTCATCATCAATGAAGTGAAAAAAAAGTACCTGCAATTTCATCTTCCTTCCTTTTTTTCCTGTTTGATTTTCCTTGTAATAAGTAGCACAGGGTCTGTGTCTAATGATGGGAGAATAGCTAATTTCTAATGAACAAAAATCACTTTTGGTGTGTAATCAAATGTTGATTCAGTGTAAGAAGTTGTGAATAATGTGGTATTTTGTGATCCCAGATCTTGTGTTAATTTAAAACTTGTATGTCATTTGCACCAATTATGGGACTTAAGTATTGTTTGGCATTTCCTAAGAAGAAAATGAAAAGAGAACTTGTTTGTTGATGTCTGAATCTGGCAAATATGTCTAGTGTATTTAATTTTCATGCTGTTTTTTGCCCAAAGTGGGTAGTTTTCTAATCCCTGTTGTCAACTCTTTGCTGTTTTTTCTGTTCTGTAAACTCCTATGTTTTACAGTCTAAAATGTACCAATATTTTGATTGTTCCCTTGTTTTTTTTGTTTGTTTTAAAAAAAACTTTTGTGATAGTTTTTTTCAAGATGTGCCACGACTAGAAATCTGAAACAAGTGGAATCATTCACCCAAATGCCCTGCCCACAGGTTTTACACAGAGGACACACGACTGGACACTATTTTTCTCCCTAATGGAAAATTAAATGCCACAGGCCCCTGTTCAGAGCCCAGTCTCCTCTTTACTCGCATCCAGTTTATTTTGGGAAGTCGGATGGCCTGT
The DNA here is from genome assembly GCA_029823295.1 of Pseudamia nigra. Taxonomy (NCBI): domain Eukaryota; kingdom Metazoa; phylum Chordata; class Actinopteri; order Kurtiformes; family Apogonidae; genus Pseudamia; species Pseudamia nigra. The sequence goes on along the minus strand of JAQQAE010003573.1, from coordinate 7,463 downwards.
AACTCTGGCAAAAGTGTTGTTTTATTCCACTAAGACATTTGTGTGTTCTGAAGCGGTGTGCAATAAGGAAGCTGACCCTACTTTTCTTCCCCTCCCCAGTGAAGAGAAAGTGAAAATCTTGTTCTACTAGTTTGAAGCGTGGCATGCGTAGACCCGGAAACCTGATACCCCCTGTAAATGTTAGTGGCTAATGGTGGTATACTGTATCATGAATATTGTAAATGCTTTCCTTTCTTTCTTTTTGACCACTTTTACTCCATAAAATCACTTTACTGATTGATAGGATATTTTCTTAATCACAGGTGGCAGTTGGAAAGAATATACTGATCATGTAACTTGAGTGCTGTTTTTGTTTTCTGACAAAGGTCTGTCTAGTCTGTGTTCTAACTTTGATGAAGCGTCCACATTTAGTTGGTAACTATGCTATTTTCGGTGGCTCAGTGGTCTGTTAAAAGTGTGGTTGTTCCGCCCAGCAGGAGTCTTGCCTCAGACTGGCCTAAAATGGGCAGAAATGGTGCTGAACAAAAGCTGCTTGTCGCTCGTACAAAAGTACTTGAAGCGTTGCAGCCGGGACCAAGCTGCTATGCTATTGCCTGTGCCTCTCAACAGGAAAGGTATAGCAAACTTTAAGAAAAAACAACAACCATTCACTATCTATATAGTCCACAAAGAGTTAAACCTGTAGACTTTAGCCCTAGCTCCCTCATGTCCATACAGAAATAGTACACCACATAGCCTCATTACATCAACATATACATTATTAATTACATGGCACTTACTCCTTCCACTAGCTAATTCACAATTGTTTTGTTTGTGTGTCAGTATGATAGTATGTTGATGCTCAGATAAGATTTTGTATTTCTAACATAATTTCTGTCTCCTCACCATCACCACAGACAGACAACATGTTCCCGAAGGGCACCAAGCGTAAGTTTTCAGACTCTGGAGAAGAGCCGGTCCACATTGGTGACCCGAGCCCGGTGGCATCATCTGCTGCAGCAGCTCGGACGCTGTCATCCTCCTACAGCCTGCAGCGGCAGTCGCTTCTTGACATGTCGCTCATAAAGCTGCAGCTCTGCCACATGTTAGTGGAGCCCAACCTATGCCGCTCAGTGCTCATTGCAAACACGGTGCGGCAGATCCAGGAGGAGATGACCCAGGACGGCACCTGGCAGATAATGACCCAGGCGCTGGCAGCCGCACAGTGTCCTGCTGACCGCCTGGTGGCCACCGAGGTGCTGTGTCGGCAGACGGACGCAGCAGCGCAGGCCGCACAGAGCCCCAAACCGTTCTCAGTGGTGGGTCTGGAGGATGGCTACCACTCAGAGGAAACAGTGATGGAAGGAGACGTGGAGCCTGAAGTCAACATGTCTACTTTGTCGCCGGTTTCCCCTCAGCTCACCTCTGCATCTTACCTCGCCGGCCCCTTCGGCATGGGACCCTGCTGGGAGGAAGAGGAGGAGGAGTGTGAGGAAGATGAAGAGGAGGACAGTGAGGAGTGTGTGTCAGAAGGAGAAGAGGGGGACCGGGACCACCTGACTGCAGACTCCAGGACCGGAGAGCAGGTTTTTGGGACCTTTGAGATCAAGCACCCAGCACCGCCGCCTGATCCAGCACTTGAGGAACTGTTTTCAGATGTGGACCCGTCCTATTATGACCTTGACACAGTGCTGACAGGCATGCAGAGTGCTCCAAAGATGGGGCCTTATGACCTGTTGGAGAGCCTCTCCTCTCACGGGCCAACGCCCCTGAGCTCCAGCTCAAGCTGCAGGTCAGATCTGAACGAACTGGACCACATCATGGAAATCATAGTGGGATCCTGAAACTCAGAACATTCCTCTGGCCTGTACTGATCCCACAGACTGTTTTCAGACTATGCACAGTCTACATGTGCATGTTCTGTATGTGGTATTGTTACACATGGAGATTGTTGGAGGTTTTGGGACAAGGTGGGAAATTAACAGTGAACCAAAATAACTTTGGGATCAGCTGGGAGCATTGTAGGTAGTTGGCTCTAACAGCCACTAGCCATGTTTCCGACAAACCTTTGAAATATCACAAAAGAAAATTCTGTTTCCATTAATTATTTTGGAGTGAAGAAGCGCGCATATAGTCAGAAGGTGGCGCCATAGGCTTCATTACATATTGCTGAAATAAACAGTAGAAAAAGAGCATTATGAGACAGAGCTTCTGTTTCAGTGTGTAGCAATTTTTAAAATTAATCATAGCAAAATTGTTTTTATACTACAGTATATTAAAAAAAAGCAAAAACCACCTCAAGCAATTGTTAAACTTTTTTGTGAAAATGAGGGTTTTCTCACATTTTACTGTTTACATGACTCTTTTCTATTGTGATATTTACAAATGTGCAAAAATGCATTAATGGAAACAAGGCTATTGTTGGGACCTTTTTTATATTTAATCAAAAATGTAATTGGCAGGTAAAGTAGTGTAGCTAAAATCATTGAATTATGGGATTCATGTGCCACAGGGGCCTATTGGTCGAGCAGTTAGTTTCCTACTTTGTTGGAAGGAAAAAAAACAGTCCAAAACTCTGAAGATGTCTGTCAGAAGGCAAAGATAATTACTTATACCATGATGCATTCTTATTCACTTACTTTCTATGTTTACGTCTGTCATACATTCTGTCATGTTCGCTCCTTCCGGTCACCATTTTGGCCACTTCTATTTATTGTTACATGAACTGAGGAACAATTCATCACACTACATGCATCAGAAACCAGAACAAATTGTAAATCCAAATCTATGAATCAATGCATATTTTCCTAAAGATCTGAGCAACTATGAATGGAATATATGTATATGTACGTATATGTATATAGAAATATATTTTTTGCATTATACAGCTGGGGGATTTTGCAAGTATCATTTGATATTATTATTTTTTTCCCTCCCAAGCGGTTTTTAAGATTTTAATGTAGCCAGACTTGAGATGGTGTCTTCCCACGGTTTGGTAAAATAACACGTCGACTGTAACAGGTGTCAGCACTGACATCGGCACATTTTATAGGCGCTGTTCTTTCATTTCTCAAAAGCTTTATGCGGGGAGCGTGGAAACTGCTGCCGGTCACCAAACGAACACCGTGAAAATAGTTTACAGTGGCTGAGTGGACGTTTCCCGTTTTCCTTTACATAAAAACAATAACACCTTTTCCTCAAATATTTGGAGAAACCCCGGGGTGATAACTGCATCAAGAAGCCATATTTCTTTCTCTCATTTGTTAGAACTGCAAATGAAGAAGTCTGTGTTTAACCCATCTAATTTATTGTTTTTATTTATTATATTTATTATATCTAGGTACAGACAAGCCGTATTGAATTATCAAAACAACCGTGAGGCCCAATGAAACTATATTTATCCAAATTAAGCCCTCTGTTTTCAATGCAGTACCTATTTATTATTCACTTTTTTTTTTTATTATTCTGAGTAATAATAACAACCGGGTTACTATTCAAATCACTATGCAGCTCTGTCATACGTGTTTCAAAATGATTGTATACAGCTCAAATGTCCTTTAATTCTTTTATGCAAACAGTTGCCTTTCTCCTAAAGATGTGGAAAAATCAAATGCATTTTTCAAAAATACAAATAGTTCCTTATTATTGTGATGAAGAGATTAACTCAGGCAAACAAAATGTATTCACAAAAATACAGTATTACGACACGCTTGATACCTTACCACCACACTCCTGAAGGATGTCACTCTGGTCTGAATGGGAGCTAGAACTTCAAAGACTAATTACCGTTGTAAAATGTATGCATTTTTTTATATTAAGAAAAAACGTTGCAGCATCTTTGTAAATATTTTTTATAATAAAAGGTGCAAATATTTGTGTGGCTTGGACTGACTTATTGTGTGCATGAAGATTTTATTTTTCAAACAACCATCAGGACTGACATTTGGATTTAAGTTTGATTTTGTGCTTCACAATTACTCTACTATTAATAGAAAACTGCAAATCTTTGAGTGGATTTTGACTTAACAGGCAATTTAGTACATGCTTTGAGTGTGTTTAAATCATTTTTTAAAATTGGAACAAAGACACTTTATGTACCTAAAAGTTTTAAATAGTCTGGTAAAATCACAACCCTCGTGTGGTGTTCAGGTCACCCTTTGTCATATATTTGTGAAGAGAAAATGTGTTGTGTGGAAAAAAGAGGAAATAAATCATCACCGAAACGAACAAAATACTTGAAAATGAAAAACGTTGAAGGCAAAAAAAGGATGAAAATTAAATTCATACTGAACTAAATAACCAAGAAATTGAGCAAAATAATTCAGATAATAATGAAAATGGAACAAAATGAGGAATAATAAATATCAACAAAACTGCACAAAAAGAAGCAAAACTATCCATGAAATGAACAAAGAACAAGTTGAACAAAACCAAGAAAATGAACAAATGTGAAGGAAAAATGAACAGTCATCCTGCAAAACCACCAAAATAGCAACAAAGTCAATCAAAAAATAAGTAGAAAGGGGAAAAAAATCAAGTGAACGAGTAAAAATGAGTGACATCATAAAAAAATGGAGCAAGACAAGGTTAAAAAAATAAATGAATAAAATAAACCACAAAAATGAACAAATCACCCAAAAAAGCTGAAATGAATCTGTTCCATGATATAAAGTTACTCACTACCTCAAGTACTTTTATTTACGAGTACTTCTACGTACTTTTACTCCAGTACTGATTCTACTCCCTGGCGTTTCCACACAACACAACTTTTCTTTACAAATATATGACAAAGAGTCAATTTGACCCGAACACCACACAAGGATTAAGGTTGTGTTACTGGTAAATTCATGGCAAAACTGAAGAAACTAAGTGAAGTATATTACACACTGGTAAGCACCCTTCACAATCAAAGTTAACATTTTTGGCCAGAAAGTTAAGAAAAAAAAAACACTGGACAATACATGCATCAAGTTAAGACGATGAAGCAAATACCGAACAAAAAATGCAAAAAATAAATAAATCTATAAATTCAAAAATATTCACTTCCTATTAAGCTATCAGTATTGTTCTGAGGCATCCCCATACTGTATGTCAACAACCTCATTTGAATACATTCCCTGGCACTTTAGGGTGAAGTGGAAAAGCAAACCAAATAGATTACCAGGAATTCTTTTACCTAGGTAAATAAATTCCTGGTAATAACAGTTCCTGGGAGTTTTAGTGGAAAAGGGGCTATTCTAAACAAAATCCACAACAATTAAAATATCCAGAAAATGAACAAAACTAATCATAAAATGATCATTAATGACACAAATGAGAAACAAAATCCACAAAAAATTGTAAAAATAATAAATAATTTATAAAATGAACAGAAATAAACAAGAAAATAAACAAAATAATTAACTAATTGAACCAAGAAATAAATACATTTTAGGACCTATTTTGGTGCTGGTAAGTTTGGAAAGTCAGTTTTTATCATTGGCAAAGATAAACATTTTTTAATACATAATACATAAATGCTGTGGGGTGCAGATCCCTGGAAAACTGGATGATCAGTCTAAGCAACAAAATTAAAAAAATAATGGATTGGATTTACGTAGCACTTTTCTGGACACTCAAACATGCTTTCTGTTGATTCCATTATTCATTCACACCACACCCACACACTGGTGGTCATAACTACATCTGTAGCTACAGACTGATGGAAATGTGGCTGCCAATCTGCATCAATGGCCTCTCCGAACCCCCACCACACATTTATTCAGTCATTCATCACATTCATACAAGGCAAGGTGGGTGAAGTGTCTTGCCCAAGGGTACAAAGACTAGGATGGAGTAGTGTTCGACCTTCTGGACGACCTGTTGTACCTCCTGAGCCACTGTCGCCCATACATAAAGAAGTCACATATTGCACATGAATGAAAAAAGCAACAAAATCAGTAATGAACAGCACAGCATGATGAGCAAAAGCAATAGAATGACCAACATATAGTTTTAGAACCTTTTGGTAGATCAGTGTCTCAAGTATATTCATTTTTCCTAGAATTTACATATTTACTGAAAATGTGTGATGCATGGATGCAAACAGATTTTAATCTACCTGAATTCAAGCATTCTATACACATCTAAATGTGGTGCATGGTTTCCTATAGGCGGCACTAGAAGAACACCAGGGCCCATAATCATACACATTCTTGTTCTCCTCCATTTCTACCAAGGAGTTTTGTCTTCATAGTGACTTAGGAGAGGTCTTAGAGGGACTCTGAGGAAGGAATGAACTAAAAGTTTACTCTCAGTACCACTATGTATGAGACATGACACAGAGAGCTGTGATTGGTTGAGCACCCCTGTCCAAAGAAGGCTTTCAAGGTAAAACATGTAGAAAATTAACAGAATCAGCAGGTCTAATCATGAACATTTAAGACAACGCTTGTCACTGTTTAATGCTTTTGTTTAACATATAATATCTCCACTGTAGCTATAAATTGTTTGAGAACACCAACATATTAGCAGTACTGCAGTTTTCAAATCTTCATCAAAATTTCTATTGAGTCTCTGAGTTTGGACGATGACTTCAGTTTAGTTTTTACCTCAGCCCAGAAAGGCTGCTGGGGCATTGATGTCACCTGGGCAAGCAAAGGGCAACAACACGTAGCTTGTAAATGTGATAACTCAAGAAAGAAATCATTGACTTTTTATACTTGTACCATGACTTGTATCAATCTTGGTCAGTTTGAGTTTGGGCAAGCTTGATCCTAAGATCAAGGTTAGAGGACATATTTACTGAAGATTTTGTGAATGCGATAACTCGAGAAGGAAATCATTGGTTTTTCAAACTTATACCAGAGCTGCATCTACGAAAAATCTCAAACAACTACAAATTTCACTTATGGTCAAGGTCAGATGTCAGATTTTCTGAAAACAGTGTGTATGCGATAACTTGACAAAGAAATTAGGTATCCTTTAAACACCATCCCATATGTACAATTGTTCATGTCACAATATTCCACTATTTATAGGGTTGAATAAGTACTTCTGTGTTCAGCCTCCTTCACTGAGTGTCAGCGTCCATAGTGATAATGTATTACTTCATATGGTTATTACGTCCATGTCACAGTTCAGCGAAACACTGTTCCACCCAGATAAACACCCTGCCTCAAGGACAATTGCCAGAGGACAGAACCAATTAGGACTTTTACTGCCAAGAAGCTGAGGGGTACCACTGGCAACCACTGGTATTTTTAGTTTTTCAGGTGAAATATTTCAGTTAAAGCCTGGATTTATAGAATATGAAAAAAACAGCATGAAAAGATTGGAAGAAAACCAAACTGATTACATATATTGTTGTTTTGGTCTTCTTTTCCTTTTGGCTGTTACTTCAGGGGTTGCAACGGCCAATCATCGGTTTCCATCTCACCCTATCCTCTGCATCTTCTTCTCTCACACCAACTAACTTCATGTCCTCTTTCACCACATCCATAAAT